>PVIU01000747.1:0-272800 GCA_004026605.1 Ondatra zibethicus | reverse complement strand
ACCCACGTTGGAACACTGGACTGAGCTCCCAAGGCCCAGTTGAAGAGCAGAAGGAGGGAGAAGATGAACACAGAAGTCAGAACTGCAAGGGATTCGTCCACCCATTGAGATGGTGTGCCTGATCTAGTGGGAGCTCACCAAGGCCAGCTGGACTGGGACTGAACGAGCATGTGATCGAAACAGACTCTCTGAATATGACGGACAATGGGGACTGACTGAGAAGCCAATGATAATGGCACTGGGATTTGATTCTACTGCATGTACTCGCTTTTTGGGATCCTAGTCAGTTTGGATTCACACCTTCCTAGGCCTGGATGGAGGCAAGAGGGTCTTGGGCTTCCCACAGGGCAGGGTAACTTGCCCTCTCTTAGGACTGGAGGGGAAAAGGGGAGGGGGAGTGGGGAAGCGGGAGGGAAATGGGAGGAGCAGAGGAGGTGGAAATTTTGAATGGTACTATTTATAATGCAATAATAAAAAATTAAATGTGGAAAAAATAGAATATTGTACAATAAATAATGGTGCAACAAGTGAGGACAATGGCTTCAAAATGTAAACAATGTATAAGTATCTTGATCAGAGGTAGAAATGTACATTGCAACATGATAAATCTATATCAATATATGAAAAATGTTTTAAGCAGAGTAGAAGCATGCATGCATACAATATTCAATATAATTTAACTTTCTATAAATATACAAGAATCTATACCAATGTAATAGCCTATAAATAATAACTCACAAGTATTCACTCTATTACTCACTATTATTATTAGTGTGAGTAAGGTCACACTAACCTATTACCCCATTCAATTTTCCCTTTTTTTTTTCAAAGAGATCCCTGAGCCTATAATATCCCCCCCCCAAACCTCAACCCTAAACCAATTATAATCAACCCCTAAAAATTGTCTCTAACCCTGAGAACAAACTTTGTTGGGAGACGGCACTTCATCTTCTAGAATTACTTCCAGCTGTCATGTGGGCCATGTTTATTCTATGGGATCCTGTGAAAGTAAAATGATGGTTAAGTTCCAAGATTAATGTCTGGTATAATTGCAAATATTCTCTGAGTATTTGGTAGGGTTTTTCTGAATGTTTCTGGCCAGAACGTTGCAAAAAATAAAAAAGTGCACCATTTCAGCTAACCAAGTTGGAACCATATTGAGCATTTGGTACCCAAAACAGGTCTTATAGTAGCACTATCAGCATCGTGACATCATATCAATCAGGTGGAGTTGTTGTGGGGTCCCATCATCTTCCAGGAAACTTCAAAGACTACTGCAGGAAAATCGATTGTTCATTGTGGAAAACTTAAACATTATTTTTATACACACACACACATATATATATATATATAAATATATTCAATGAATGGTATGATAGAGACAATAGATATAAAGAAAAGTAAATTTTTTTCTAAATTCTTTTTTCTTTCTGTCCCATACCAAATGGCTGTTGACATGAGACAGAAATTCTGACTTTTTCTTTTAACATGTTTGGATTTAGAGAAGGACAGAGCTGTTGTCCAACTCCATAACCCGCTCTATATATTCATAAATATATATATACATACATACATAAATGTTTACATTTTATCACCTGTACTTATGAGTCATATTCATTTTTCTTGATGATTCTTATTGGATAGTTATTTTTCATTCTGTCAGCACCCAAACATCCAGGGTCTCTTGAATTTTTGAAGATGAGTACTTTCCTGCAAAGACAAGAACAGAACCCTATATGCTTTCCTTACCACCTGTATGTTTGTCACCATTGTGGATGAGCTGTCATTTCTCTTTTTCAAAAGGTTTCTCCTTTTTAAACCAAATCTTTGTTAATTTTTATGGCATCCATAGTTTTTTCTTTTGCTGTGGAAATAAGAGCAAAACCTCTTCCCCAATGTAGACATCTCCTGGCTTCCATTGTGAGGTCAACACATCCTTGAAATAAACTGGTTGATTTAATTCAGAAGACTTTTCTATTATCCAATGTCTCTCTGCTGCTGTTGTCCCTTTCTCATTAACGTTAAGAAAATTCAAGGTTAATAAAGCATTATGTAATCTATTTCTGGGGGCATTTTCCACCCCTTTCTGTTTGTTTAACATATACTTTATAGTTCAATTTGATCTTTTTATAACTGCATGACCTATAAGATTGTGTGGTATACCTGTTATGCTTAACATTATAATAAGAAAAAAATTGTTTCATTTTCTTAGAGAAATATGCTGGACCATTATCTGTCTTTATTTGTACAGGTATGCCCATGATGGCCATAACTTCTAATAAATGTGTGATTACTGAATGAGCCTTTTCTGAGCTTAAAACAGTAGTCCATTGAAAACCTGAATAAGTGTCTATGGTGTGGTGTACATATTTTAATTTTCCAAATTCTGCAAAGTGGAACACATCCATCTGCCAGATTTTATTCCTTTGAGTACCCTTTGGGTTAGTCTCTGCAGGTAGCAGAGTTTGGGTAAAGAAAGAGCAAGTAGGACATTTCTTTATAATCTCCTTAGCTTGTTGACATGTGATAGAAAACTCTTTCTTTAATCCTTTGCTATTGACATTATGTTTTTATGAAATTCTGAGGCCTGCAACATACTTCCCATCAATAATTGATCAATTTCTGCATTACCTTGAGCTAAAGGACCTGGCAGACCCATATAGGATTGGATGTATGTAATGTATATAGGACAAAGCCTATGTCTTGCACCTGGATGAATAAGGAAGTCAATTCTGTATCATCTGGTATAAATTCAGTGATTACAATATGCAAGACAACTCTTTCTGCATATTGTGAATTAGTAACTATATTAAGAGGTTCTTTCAAATACCTTAGCACCATGAGAATAGCATATGATTCTCCCTTCTAGACAGAATTATAAGGGCTTTGTTCCACCTTACTAAATTCTTCTGATTTGTAACCTGCCTTCCCTAATTTATTTGCATCAGTATAAAAATGTATGATCTCCAGTTAGTGGAGCATCATGTACAATTTAGGGAAGAATCCAAGAAGTTCTCTTTATAAGATTAAGTCTATTGCTTTTGGGATAATTGCTATTAATTTCTCCCAAAAAATTATCACAAGCTCTTTGCCATGGTTCATTTCCATCCCATAACTTTTTTTTATTTTATTAGTAGTGAAAAACACTATAATGTCTGCTAGGTCTACACCTACTAATTGACAAAGTCTCGATTTACCTCTAATTAATTCAGAAACATTTTCCACATAAGTTTTTAAGTTTTTATTTGGTTTATGTGGTAAGAGAATCCATTCTAAGATAATATCATCCTTCTGCATTAAAATTCCTGTAGGATAAATTATTGAAGACAATATGAATACAATTATGATTTGGATTCATCCTATATACATGTGCCACCTGTAATTTCTCATTGACAATTTTCAATTCCTTTTCTGCTTCAGCTGTTAATTCTCTGAGACTATTCAAGTTATTATCACCATCTAGGGTTTTGTTTAAATGAAATATTACATCAGGTGTTATCCCAAAAGCTGGTCATAGACTGGAAATGTCCTAACAATCTTTGAATACAGAGAATCTCCTCTTTGTATTTTTTCCAAAGCAATTTGTAATCCCCATTTTGGCAAAACTTTCTTTACTTATTCAAACTTTTTTTTAAAAGTATCTATGTTTGAATCAGATAGCAAAATGTCATCCATGTAATGGTAAATTATAGACTTAGGAAATTGCTTACATATTATTTTCAATGGCTGATTTACAAAGTATTGGCACAGAGTGGAGCTTTTGATCATTCTTTGTGGGAGGATAGTCCATTGATATCTCCTAGTAGGCAGAGAATTATTATAAGTAGGCACTGTGAAGGCAAATTTTTCTCTATCCTTTTCTTGTAAAGCTATAGTGAAGAAAGAATCTTTCAAATCAATATCTATAAGAGGCCATCCTTTTGGTAATATAGAAGGCAGAGGGATTCCAGATTATAGAGGGCCCATAGGTTGAATTACCTTATTGATAGCTCTTAGATCTGTCACCATTCTCCATTTACCAGATTTATTTTTTACAACAAATATAGGAGAATATTTGAATTCTATAGGAGAATTCTAAGGGCTGGTTGATTCATCAATATGGTGAGCATCTAGTTGCTCTTGAACCAGTTATTCTAAAGCCTGCAACTTATCTTCAGCTAGAGGCCACTGCTTAACCCATATAGGCTTCTCAGTTAACCATTTTAAAGTTAGGGCTGTTAGTACCTTTAAAGGTTAGTTAGTTTCTTTATGTTCTTGTACAGCCTGAATGGCTGGTGACCTTTGTGTATAGTACCTTATAATATCCTTCCCAGAATTATGAGTTCCTGGGACTGCAGGAATATTAATCTGGGTATTACATTGCTTCAGCAGGTTATGGCCCCATAAATTTGCTGTAATATTAACCAGATATGACCTCAGCTTCCTTCTTTGACCTTCTGGCCCAATATAGTCAACCCATCTTGTGCTTTGTTTAACTTGAGATATGGTTCCAAATCTTAGTAATTGAACATCTTCCTCTAGAAGAGGCCAATTTGGATGCCAAGATTCTGGAGTAATGATACTCACATCTTCACCTGTTTCTATCAAACCAACAATTATAATGCCATTTATATGCACTCTTAGCTTTGGTTTTTAATCATTTAGAGAAGTCTGCCAGAATATACGGTTCTTATTTCCTATTGGAATTTTTGACTTATCCTCCATATTTATGTCATCATTTTTAGCAATATGGTCTTTTACAGAAGGCTCTGGATTTTTTTAATTTTCCTGGTGAGACATGTCCTACACAGTGACTGTGAATGACTGGGCTACTTTTGGCTTGGGGGCCTAAAAGGGGCCCCTCAAGGAGTTTCCTGATGAGATCGGGTTGCCTTGTCTGCATTTGTAGTAAGAGGCGCGCAGGCTGCGTCCTTTCGCCTGGTTCCCGGCCACCTAAATAATTACACAGAAACTATATTTATTGAAATACTGCCTGGCGCATTAGCTCTAGCCTCTTATTGGCTAACTCTCACATATTTGTTTAACCCATTTTTAATAATCTGTGTGTCACCATGAGTCATGGCTTACCGGGAAAGATTCAGCGTGTTTGACCTGGCAGGCTTCATGGCGGGCAACTCTCCCTGACTCTGCCTTCTCTATCCCAGAATTCCATTCTGTCTACTCCACCCACCTAAGGGCTGCCCTATCAAAAGGCCAAGGCAGTCTCTTTATTCAACCAATGAAAGCAACACACAAATACAGGAGACCCTCCTACACCATTTCCCCATTTTTGTTTAAACAAAAAAGAAGGCTTTAACTTTAACATAATAACATTACATATAACAAAACAGTTATCAAGCAAGAACTACAGTTACCATATTTATATCTACTTTATCTTTTATAGTAACTAAGGATAACTATAACTATAACTATCTATTCTTCAACTCCATCAAAAACTCCAGAAAGATATAATATTACCTAAGTAATCAGGAAGTGCATTGTAAGCAACTTCCAAAACTCTAGAAATGACAGAGACATCTTGCTTCCTGGACAGTCACCCAAAGTTATTCTGTACCCTTGGGGCATCCATCTTCAGCCTACAGGCCCATAGTATTCAGCAGACATTTCAATGAAGCAGGAAAATTCAAAAACAGTTCAGTGACTTTCTTCTGTGTCCTGCAGAATGTCTCACATACTCTTTCATGAAGCAGGAACCCTGAAGGATCATCTCACCTTTAGGCAAGTTTAGCAGTCCTCTCTCTGCGGGTTCTTTGTGTCCAGTTAAGCAGTCCAGGCAAGAGCAGTTTCTTGCCCAAATGGCTAGCAAACTCCATAAGGAGCCTCTTCGATGCCTATCTTTCTCTTGAAGTAGATTGGTGTTGGCAGGAGAAGACATGTCTCACTGTTATGAAGAGCCCTAAGTTATTAAAACATTAAATGTCATATTTTGTCATCTTTGAAAGATATGAAGAATGCCTATCTAACTAAAATATATCTCTATATATCTAGAAAATCTAACTAACATGACTACAAACTTAACTATTATAGATGACTATCTGTTAACCTATATTTCTTAATTATACATTACATTTTTAAATGAACTATACAATCACAATACCTTAATCAAGAGCAGAAATATAACAAGATTGTCCTTAAATTTATATCAATAAGGCACAATCAATATTAATTCAAATTATTCATATCTATGTCATATCACCCTTTAAATGTAAAACAACACTTATAAACAATATTTGGGTATATGGGCATAGTTTTTTCTCTCCAAACTTCTTTCTGCTTTATGGGGATGCTGTTAATCAGTCGGCAGTTGAGTGAAGTAATTTTTTGAGGGTGTTAACAGCAACCTTTCAGGAGGGCATGGTCTATGAAACCATATTATTGGTCTGGAAGCAAACCACAGGTTTTTATCCTCTGTGAAAACAAAAAAAAAAGAACCTCTTTTCCAAAGCACCATATCCTTAGACCCAAATTTGGAAATCATGATACCTTTAGAACATATATGTTGGTTTAGTTTGGCAGACCACACAATGAAATGTCTCTCTGTACTTATCTCCTTTACAGTCAAAAACTTTAAAGAAAACACAATAAAATACATAATCCAGACATTCTATGAACTTTCCATTTTTACGTGGCTTATTTTTATTTCTTTTAATCTATGACTATCTGTTGTCTCTCTCTTTAAAGACTTTACCCTTTTTTAAGGCATTAAGTTTATTTTATGACTCTCTATACTCTTTTTTTTTCTCTCCCAAGCCTACGTATTTTATCTAACACTATGACCCATTTAGAGGTCTTTTATGTCTGAATCTGTCCTATTGTGAATCTGTAATTATTTAATGTACAGGAACAGTTTTGCTTTGCACTTTTAAAATGCTAAACTCTTAAGAATCTAAGCTGTGATAATCCCAGGTCAATTACAGGTACTGCCTGTTTGCTCTGCCCAGTCCAACATGCTGGAGCCACTTGTACCTCTGAGCCGTGCACAGCCTGGAAACATCTCTGTGTATGGCTGTGGAAATCCATCATGCTCTCCTGCCTGACTAAGTATGATCCCGTCATCTGTCCAGGCAGGAAGAGCTGAGCCATAGCATCGTTTCTGATACTTTCTTCCCAATCCTGAGCAGGTAGACAAACATCTGGGTGCACAAATGTTCCATAGCCATAGTTTGCACCAGCAGAAGGGCTCAGGAAGCCTCATTTTAAAATAGTGTAGCTTTTTTTTTTTTTTTGGTGTTATTGCCTAGCCAGGAAATCTCTCTGCAACATGTCCCAGTAAACAGCAAAAAGCTGTGTTAAACTCTCTCTCTCTCTCCCATTTAAGCCCTCTCAGGTTTTTAAGTGGATTTAGCCCATCATGTTGGGCGCCAAACTGTAGTAAGAGGCGCACGGGCTGCATCCTTTCACCTGGCTCTCGGCCGCTGAAATAATTATACAGAAACTGTATTCATTGAAATACTGCCTGGCCCATTAGCTCTAGCCTCTTATTGGCTAACTCTCACATATTTGTTTAACCCATTTTTAATAATCTGTGTGTCACCATGAGTCATGGCTTACCGGGAAAGATTCTAACCTATGTCCATCTCAGGCTGAAGAAACATGGTGCCTGCCACACTGCCTTCTCTCTCCCAGAATTCCATTCTGTCTACTCCACCCACCTAAGGGCTGCCCTATCAAAAGGCCAAGGCAGTCTCTTTATTCAACCAATTAAAGTGACACACAAATGCAAAAGACCCTCCTACACCAGCATTTGTTGATCTGCATTCATTAGTTCAATGTTGAACTTTGCCACACCTTCTACATATACCTGAAGGCCAAGTCCTCCTATTCTTGCCATTCCCAGTGGAGATATTATTCCTAAGAATTCCTCATCTACAAACCCTTCTCATATGTCCTATTCTTCAACAAATAAAACATTTGGCATTTTGATGTTTCCTCATTCCTTTGGAAGTTGCTTCTCCTACCCATGATTCAGTATTATAGTCAAATGTCTCAATGTTTATTGTATGCAGATTCCATTCATCCATAGGTGCTGATCTAATCTTTAAAAGCCCAAGTATCGTTTTGCATTCCAAGTTGGCATTTTCAAAAGCCAGAGATTCAATAAGCACTCGCCTAGCATCTGGGTCTGTTATGCCTATTTGTATAGCCTTAGTTAATTTTTGTAAAAAGTCAGTAAAGGGTCCTCTCTGGCCCTGTTTAACCCTGGTTAAACTCAATTCATTTTTCTAGTTCTTAAATCCTATCCCAACCATTTAAGGCTGCTTTGTGTCATAGGGACAAGATTTGTTCATCATAAAGAGCTTGAACCTGTGGTTCAGTATAAGGTCCTTCACCAAGAATTTGATCTTGGAAAGTCTCAAGGCCTTTTGCTGTTCCCTGTTGTTCCAAAATCTCCGTATCTTCTCTGAAATAAATTCTAAGCATTAATTGAGGCCCATCATCCAGGACTGATGAAACTAACTGAATTCAGTCATGTGACATTGCTTTATTGCTAGAAGACCATGCCTTTATAATCTCCCCAACAAATTGAGGAATGCAAACCATAAGTTACAACAGCTCGCTTAATTTTTTTTAGAGCATTCATTCCTATAGGTATTCATCTACCTTCTTTGGATCCTTTTGGGCCTTTAGAACTTGATGCTTTGTCAGAGTAGGTTACAGGGTAGGAAGCTAAATCCCTGGGTACGTCATCTCTGACAGCTACTGGTGATGTTGAATCCTGTCCTTTCAGGACAGGATTTCTTTCCCTGTTTTTCAGCTCCAATAACATCCTCAATTTTTTCAAATCTTTTTACTATTGTCTTTTATAAAGCCTGAATCTCCTGGCCTGAATATTTCTAGTGATTTCATTGAGGAACCTAGCCTCTGGTTCTGTTTCTGCACATGTGATTCCAAGGTCTGAAGTTTCTCCTTCAAAGATAACATCTCATCCTTGGGCATTACTTGAATAGCATGCAGATTGCCATCCTGGAGAGATACTCTTTCTGCTAACTTATCATAAATTTTTAACAAGATTTGATTGTCAAATTCGACAGTATGAATTCTTTCAGATAACATCTTAGTATGGATTCAATTTTGTCTTTCAAATTGTTATCCTTTTTAATAGTATTATTTTTTCAGGTAATTTTTGATTTTCAATAGTATTGATCCTGTCAACTAGATGTTCATTATTAATCTATAAAGATTATATCATTCCTAATAGTGTCATCTTCTTCCTTAATGATAGAATATGAAGGAAAAAACTGAGTCCCAATATCCAATAAATTGAAGTATCAGCTTAACCATGTAAGCCTCACATAATACAATCCATAGTATTAGCAAAAAAGATACTAAAAGATTCAATATTAATGTAGTCTGCCATATTGATTTATTAATTACCTGTCATGTGATCCGGTAAACTGTTTTAGGTGTAATAATCTTTATTGTCCAGGAGATGTCATGGTTGCAGAGTCGCAGTGGCAACAGGAAAGGTCTCAAGCTGCTTTAGTTTCCTGCCTTGGTACTGGTTAAATACTGAGAAATATGCTTTGCTTGACAAATTAAAAGCAATTAAATCAATTCATACATAGAGCAGGAAACCCAGAACTCACGGGCAGGGAGCAGAAACCGAAAACTGCACAAGTTGCCACGTGGCAAGGAACCACACCAAGGAACGCAGCAGTCATGAGTGCGCTTGGGAAATTTCCAAGTTGCCAATGCACTATGCTCCACTGTGGTGGAGGTTCTACAAAAATCCGCATAGGTAAAAGCAAGCCAAATGGGCAGGGTTGGGAGACTGTCTGTGTTGTGGACCAGCTAGGCCTGTAGGCCAGCTACCCGGTAGTCATGGAGTTCGAATCCATGTGGGTGCCTTATGTGGAAAGACACTTAAAAGAAATCCCATACTAGCTCAGAATTGAGAAATAGACATTTATTTAGGGGTAGACTCACAAATCAGAATCCTCTGCTGAAATGGAGATCAGAAACTGAATTCCCCCAGCCGGAAAACGCATGCTCTACATCGGATAAATAGTATAAGAGGACATGCCCCAGTCTGAGGGAAACCACTGTCTGGAAGACTTCCTATAGCACTGGATCACTGTTTATAGTGGGTTAAGTTTGTCCTAGCAGTATGACTCACCTTCATTCTAATTGACTCTGCTATTAACTTTACCCCAAGCCACTCATAGATGGAAAGGTTAAAAGTTTAAATTTTGTATTCTGATAATGGGTGAAGGATTTAATTTAAACATTTTTATCACTTTGAGTTTTGAATTCCGTGGCTCCTTTTCCCTGAGATCTATAGCTAATAAAGTATTCACATTGATATTTACATTCTTGTTATCAAAAACATCTTTTTCATACAATATATTTGGCTCATAATTTCCCCTCCACAGACCCCTCCCTGATCTTTCCCACCTCTCCAACCACCAAACTCCATGTCTTTCCTTCTCACTTTAGAAAGCAAGCAAACAAGCCAACAAATATCAAAACTTTAAAAAAAAAAAGAGAGAGAAAACACACAGACAAATACACACACAGGCACAAACACAGGTATGGATATATAAAAGACTCATAAGTCAGAAGGAAACAAAGCAGCAAGTCTAAACTACCACTGAGTTGGTTTTCTGTGTCCATCTGCTGCTGTGCATGGTACCTAGCCTCAGCAACACTCTCTGGGCCTCCATAAGTTTAAACCAGATGGGGGAAGCAGACACAGCCTGTCACCACTAAGAAGTTATCTTCAATTGATATCTGCTTATAAAGAAAAAATCAGTTTTTTCCAAGAGAGTCATATTGAGTGTATTAACCATTCTCATTATTTCTAAAGACAGATCTGGAATTCAAGAACCTGTTGCCATCAGATATTTCTAAATAAAAAATATACAGTATAATAAAACTTACACTTCCTGAAATTGGAAGATTTATATTAGAAGACAGTATCAATTTTGAAAGTAGTGACTAATTTTCAAAGATAAAGAAACCATTGACTCGCTAACAAACAGATATATATAGCATGCTAGAGTATAGTTTTGATTGTAATTATTGATAGTTAAACAATACACATTAAGGGCATTGAAGTCCTTACTGCCCAAGGAATTATGAAACTGTATTTTAAATTTCCTTTTCTAATAAGACCCTCTTAAATGCATGATGTAAAGTTAACTATATGAAATTGCTGAAATATATTAAATGATCATCTTCATGCACTCCAGATGCAAAATGAGAGATAGATAGATAGATAGATAGATAGATAGATAGATAGATAGATAGATAGGCAGAGAGAGAACCATTAAAAACAGTAAATGATACACATACCAGAAATAGTGACTCTAGTTGTTTGAGCTGACAGTAAAGATATTTGGCATATTTTCAAATAATTTATATGTATCTTGTATTGGGCACTATCTATGTCTTAACTTCTCTTTATAATATTCTTACAAGTGTTTATTCTGCTCCTAAGTGAGGAACAGAAATGCCTGGTGTTCAAGTGGGAAAGGTTTACATTGCTAGCTTGTAATATTTCAATGTTGGCTTTTATTCATCTTAATTTAGAATAAGGAGATTAAAATATATACTAAAAGATCCAAGAAGTGAATAAAATGAGAATAAGGAAACATAAAATCTTATTCAGAAGATTGGAGATGAGCTAATGGTCCTCAGATTGGGGATCAAGTGAACTAGACTTCATCCAGGGGGCTGTGGATAGAGATGAGAAGAGGAAAACTACACGCAGTCACCATACTCCTCCTTCTAGGCTCATAACTTTCGGCTTCCTTTTTCATCTCCCTCCCTCTACTCTCCCTCAAAGTTATAAAAATCTATGTCTATCTTAATATCAAAACTTAAGACAAGATTTGGGAAACAGAGATCTAGCTCATTCCTGTGTTTTTTCCATTCGGATAAAGAATAAGTGGACCAAATAGACACTACATTCTATGTATCTTTATGAATAAAAACCTCAGTTGAAATTTTTGTTTTAGAAATTTTAAAACAAAATGGGTGTCTATATAAGCACATTCATTTTTATCTATGAGAAAATTTACTCCAAGCTACGGGGCAGGATGTACCAAGTGGAGAAGAATTTGGAAACTAGCAGAGAAGTAAAACCTTCAATTAACTCCTTCAACAATTGTTCTAACGAGTGCTACTGTCTGAGCTTTCGTATTCAGCTCCACCGGGAAATCTCACTGCGGCATGCTCTTCGGGAAATAAAAAAGAACTTACCCTTTTCTGATCTTTCATGAACATTTTTAAGTATGTGCATACATTTACAAAGTTAAGACACTCTGGACATAACAATAAATTCATCATGAATTACATAATTTTTTTTAAAAAAATTTATGTTACTACGTAAGACACTATCTGAAAAAGGACTACAGTAGCCATCAATGAAGGACAACCACTAAGATTTATTGCTTTTCATCTTCCCCCATATTCATTCTCCTTTTCTCCAAATATATGTGAATGATTATATGTGTATATGAATGTAGTTATAAACATACCTGTTTGTGTATTAAAACACAGCAATATGTCTTTGAGGATATATTTTACTCTCTTTAGTTTTTATTCTAAATTCAGGTGAATAAAAACCAACAACAAGATATTGCAAGCCTTGTATTGCAAACATTTTCTAATTGTAGATGAGGCATTTTTATTCCTCATTCAGCACTATATATAAAGCTGAAGGTACATAAACCCTTTGAAAAGTGCACTCTGGTAAGATGATAAAGCATAGGAAATGTACAATACAAAATGTGCAGATCTAACACACACACGCACACACACACGCACACTCCCTTTAGAAAACATACAGAACCCAGCATGAATTGTTGATTATAAAAGGTATTCAAGAAAAATTCTTAACTTTCTACATTCCATTCTCTCTTGCTATTGTAAGAAACCACCATGAAACTCATCGCAACAAAACAACTTTTTACTGTCAACTTCTGCTGCTCAGAAGGGTAGGGAATAATATGTTGTAATGAGTTTCAGGGGCCAAACATCTAGTGTTCAGCACTAAATCTCTATACAAGCACTTTCAGATTCTGTTCTATGTTGGATAATAGTCCTCATGTCCTTGGCCTTTTTGGCTCATTGGGGATCTTTTAAGCTTTGCTACCTGTATGTCCTCAGTCATGGCTCTCTCTGTCTACTGTCAGAGTTCAGTTTGTAAATAGAGTCCTCATGCATTGAATCTCTCCAACTTTCTGTTCCGTCTCATATTCCCTTTGCCTCCCTACTCTGCCATGTCTCTCTGATTTACTCTGCTACGTATTTTCTCCTGCCTCAAGGCTGACGAGTTTGCATTTTGCCTAGGAAGATAACTCAGGAGATAATTACTTTAAAGTCAACTTATTAGTAACCTTACTTCTAGCTCCAAAACACATCAGTTTCTGAATCACCAGGAGATGGGAATGTGAGAGGCACAGCTTTAGATCCTGTCTGCCACCATCTCAGAAGATGAAAATGTGTAAAATCACTTGACATGCTTGGTACTGCAGAGAGAAGACACAACATAAACATCAGCTACAATTACTAAAATACATAAATTTTCTGCTGTGGTGGGTTTGGAAGTGATAATGTTCAGGGAGTTATTTCTGTTACATTCTTTATCTGAATAACACAAGATAAGTGGCAAGTCACCTTGAGTATTTTGACTTAAGAGAAATGTTTCCACAACAGTTACCATATTTCAGAGTAGGTACAACTATGAATCTAGATAAAAGAGGAAAGTATAAGCAAAGCCAATTAACATGGGAATTGTGTTTCCACTCTTTCTTTCTTTTTCTTTGCCAGTTTTTACTCATATTTTAAAATAAAACAAGGGATGCTGGTTTAAGAAAGGACATTGCATTGTTCAGAAAGAATACAGGTGGAGTGACAAGAACTTGGAAAGGTAGAAGAAGAGAAATTCCAAAGAGTTTTAATATTTTAATATGAGAACAAAGAGTAAAGAAATGGGTAATGAGAGGCAAAAGACAAACAAAGTTATGAACAATACAGAAAAAGCTATAAAGCTAAAATATTGAAGTTTTTATTAATAGATAAAAATATTTTTCTCTTTTACAGTTTGTCTTTTTAAATGTATAAACAGAATACAAATGATAATCCTACTTTCATGTTGGGTAATATGATTTTTTTACTTTCAGATTCCTCCTCTATGCCCTAGGTTCTCAACCTTCCTAATAATGCAACTCTTGAAACAATTCCTCATGTTATAGTGAGCCTCAACCATAAAATTATTTTCGTTGTTACTTCATAACTATAATTTTACTACTATTGTGTATAATGTTGTAAATATCTGATAAGCGCATGGTCTTAGATGACCCCTGGGAAAGGGTCATTCGACCGCCTCTAGGGATCAAGACCCACAGGTTGAGACCCACTTCTCTATACAACTATCTCATCAGTAGTAGAAAACATGAATGGAGGGTGCTTGAAATCTGGAAATACTTTGCAGACACCCCTGGCTGGCTCACACCTTTCATTCTCAGGAATAACAGACTCAGTTTAGCTACTGAAGAAAAAGAGGCTGCTCTACAAAGATTGCATCTTGACATTTTCATACCAGGACTGCTACTGCATCATCTCCATCATTGGTTAACCTATAACAATTTCTATCCAATGGTTGTCTTCTAATTTCTCCTGGTGACTCTTCAGATGTCCTACATATTGTCCCACATCTGAAGCAATGATCAAACCTACATATACTTTGTACTTGAATCATTAATTAAAAAGTCTTTGAAGACTTTCTTACAATTGTATTATCAATGCTCTGCCTATACAGTTCCCTGGTGGCCTCTTACTAATGACGCTTATACATTTGATGTTTACAACAAATTTGTCTTTGAAAGTTTCTCCTATCTGCCCCTTAACTACAGATTTTGTCCAGCATTGTTTTTCTTTTTGATGAATATTACCCAAGTCTCTGTCTTTTTCTCCCTTTTAAGGAGCATAGCAAGGATCAGTACTTGGAAGTACAGTGAGTAATGTTATCCTTTGAAACAGACATCATTAAGAAATTTAATGTCTGTCTGGGTGGGTGGGCCAGAGAGGACCCATGGGAGCTGAAATAACATCATACTCCTCATGACTGTGTTACAGTCTCTGACTACTTAGCAGTCACCAGGGTAAAGGAACAGCAACAGAGTCCAGGACTTGGAAATTAGAATAACCACAGGCTAGGATTGGAGGTCTTCTTAGTGATCACATGTACAGATTTCTCTTTAAAAAAGAAATTTGTTTTTTCAATAGAGATAAATATCTATCTTTCCACACAACTTAAACATACTTTCCTTTGCTATTTGAATAATTGTACTGATTCATCTTTAAAATATAAGCATAAAGACATAATAATACAGATATGGCTAAATAGACTGCAACACTTATGTCTCTTTATGCTGAGTATTTTCTGTTGCTCTAATACAAAAAATGTAAAAATGATTTTTAGACTTTTCCTGCAATAATTGATTAAAGTAATGTTTTGTTCCTTGCTATTTACAGTTAAAATATTTTTGGGATAAAAATTATTCTCTTCTTTTTAAGCAAGTAAAGGCTTTCATGGTAAGCTATCATGCTCTTTCAAAATGTGTTCCTAATGCGCAATTCCTCTCTTCATGCTGTGAATATGTTTTATTACCATCGGTTAATAAAGAAGCTGCTTTGGGCCTGCGCAAGGCGGGGAAAACTAAACTGAATGCCAGGAGAAAGAAGGCGAAGTCAAAGAGAAGCCATGTAGTGGCTGCCGGAAACAGATGTGCTGGAATCTTGCTGGTGGGCCACGAGCCCCATGATAAAATATAAAATAATAGGAATGGGTTAATTTAAGATGTAAGAGTTTGCTAGGAATACGCTAGAGTCATTGGCCAAGCAGTATTGCAAATAATGTAGTTTCTGAGTGATTATTTCAGGTCTAAGGGACCTTGAACAAACAAGCAGCCTCCTCCAATATGTACCCAGACTGCTTGTCAAGGTTTGAGGCTGTTTCTTCCCACTACTTCATAAGAGAGGGGTTTCATGGCTTGCTCACTTCCTAGAAGCCGACAACTCAATATCATTACATTTGCTCTTGGGCTACAAAATGTGAATTTGATGGTACATTCTGACCACATCAGCCACATAACAATAAATCCACTATAGACTAACTACTTAAAGAATTACCTAATAAATATAATCTTCCTAGAAGAATGTATAGAGAAAAGAACCTTCTTAAAATTTATCTGACTGATACATTTTTAATATGACTCTAAAAGAAAAAAAAAACAAAAGCAAACTATGACAATTGGATGCTATCACATTTGAATGGTTTTACATAGCAAGATAAATAATTAGTGGAGTAAAAAGATAGCCTACAGAATGAGGAAAATGTTCAAAAATCGTATACTTTATAAGAAAATAACATCTCAACTCTATAAGAAAATCAATTTGATAACATGAGAACAAACAACTCAATTAGAAAAGGGATCAAAGGACTCGAATAGAGATTTCACACAGCAGAATAAGAAAATGACCAAACAGTATGTGAAAAATGTTCAGCATCACCAGCAATTAGCAAACTGCAAAGTAAAACCACAGTTGGGCATCATATCCCACCTAGTAGAATGGCTATTACCAAAAGTACAGGAAATAAGAAGCGTTGTATCGGAAGCCAAACTTTTGTGTATTGTTAGTGGAAATGCAAACAGATAGAGACATTAGTAAGACTAGCATAGAAGTTCCTTGAAAAGTTCTAGATATATTTCCAAAGAAAACACAATAAGTGAAGAAAAGAATAACAATACTGCCATGTTCATTGTAGCATTATTCCCAATAGTCAAGATATGGAACTAAATGGATATCTACTGACACAGGAACAAAGATGCTGTAAATATAAATATATATACATATATACTATATTTAAATTATATATTATATATAATATGTAAATAATATATATAATATATAAGACATTTGTGTATGTGTGCATGAATATGCATATACACACATACATATGCACACCTATACATACACACAGCAGAATCTTATTCATCCTTAAAATTAGAAAGGAACTCATGTTTTTTGCATGGACTTGGCTGGAGGACACTGCTCAGTGAAATAAGACAGATGCAGACATATGAATATTATATGACCTTACTTGTATGCTTAGCCAAAAGAACATTTGGAATTAAAGAAACAGTGTTTACTGGGCATTCCTAGGAGGAAGGCAGGGAAAAATGAAACTGTGGTAGTCTAAAATGAATATTTTAGTTGTAAAATAATTCCTAGAGACTTGCAATGTACTCTAGTACTTGTTAACAATACTATATTATAAATTTTGTATTTTACTAACGCATTATTTTTCTAAGTTTTTACACAACGTAACAATAGTGATAAAGATGGGAGGAAAGAACTTCATAGAGGGTTGACACTGTATATATGATGGTCTTGATTTCCTTCAAATTCATCCCATAGTACACAACAAATATGTGTATAGCTTTATGGGTTTCAATCACACCTCAAAAGTTGTTGTAAAAATTGATAATATTCATTATATATGTATATATACACATATATATTGCATTGTAAAAATTACTAAAGAATGGGAAAGTACTTACTTCTTCTCCAACATTTTGAGAATTCTGCTATATCCAACTTTGCCTTCCCAGGTCTAAATATTAATCTTCCTTAAGGTCTAGTGGATTAAAACTGAGCCATTAATTCAGTAAATCTTCTAATGATACTCTTTGTATTAGGATAGTTAATTTTAAAAAAAATAATTGGTACCTTTTCATATAATGTTTCATTTTTGGTGCTTCTCTGCCTTCTAGAAGACACTGGAATAATACTAAGCAAACAAGAGATGTACTTAGCCAGACAGAATTTCTTTAAATAATAAAGGAGAAGGAGAAAAGTATTAGACTGAGAGAACTATGGATGAGAACAGGCCAGAAGAATAGAGGGGAAAAACAGTCCTTAGAACACAATGCCAAGCTGACAGAAAATTCCTCAAGATAAAATACTTACTATAGGAATTCTACAGTGTTTGAGAATAACCCTGTCTGTCTCCTTCAGTTGGAGAATTGTCTTGGCTGGGAGCATAGCAGAAGTGTTCATGAGAGACCCAGCAGCTATAGGTGGTCAGGAAGCCTTGCAACCAACAGTAGGTTCACTTGACGGTCACAAGAGCAAGATACATTTATATTTACCACAGTAACAGCAAATAGATAACTTAAAATAAAATAACAAAAATAACATGCAAAAGATACACAATTATAGACACATAAATAATTTTATTGTCTAGACAAGAAATATGTGACACAGACTTATGTGTCAAAGCCCCAGTTCTAGGTGCTGAAGCAATGTTGGATGCTCTGCAAACTTTAAGTGGGACCTACCTGAAAAATCTCGGTCACTGGAGTAGAATCTTAGGGGCATCTTATACATCCCTTCATTTTGTCTTCTCTCCACAGCCTGCTTGTCATGAAGAGAGCAACCTTCTTTGCCACATACTTCCACTATGATTATGATCGGCCTTGCCATGAAACCAAAATCAGTGGATCCAAGAAGAAAAGCCTGAAGTCTCAGAAACCAAGAACTGTATCACCTGTATTTTGCCACAGTAATAGGGAAAGTAACTAGTGTGCTATCTCTCATCAGTCTCCTCAATGAACTGTGACTTTAAAAAAAACAACAACAAACAAACAAACAAAAACAAAAACAAAGAAAAAACACTTTTATCTCTACCCCTACCTTTCTGCCAGGCTTGATTAGTAAGGAAATAATTCCATTGCCCTTGAGTGTGCTTGGAATTTTAACCTTCTTGGGTTCCTTTGCAGTACTGTTCAGTAATGCTAGTAATAAGATAAACAATAAACTGAGTTTTATAAACAAAATCTGTTTATCAGGAAAATTTAGGTGTAGATAAAAGATTTAAATTGAAACTCATTGTTAAATATCACTTGACTGAACAAACATTTTATTTAAATAGAACCCAAAAATTGATTTTGCAAGAACTTTATAAAATAAATAAATTACATTTCATTTTACTATTTTGTGACAGGATTTGCAAATTACTTGTATTCTATTTTCAATATACTTAATACAATACAATATACAAAACTACCAATATACTTAATTCATATTGAAAAATTCTAATAGAATAACTGTTGTATGCCAGATACTTAGCTTATTAAATTAGAAAAATGATAAAAAATCAAACAAGTAAAACAGCAGGTCCTGTTGACAAAAGTTTTACCACCTATATTCCTCTAACCAATGTTCATTAAAATTTAATCTTTAACACCCATCTATATAGCAATTCATCTTTGTACCTTTTCTTCCTCCTCTTACTATTAATGGTACTCTTTCCCCCACCCCCATATATTATTATTAAAGCAAGAAGGATCAAAGTTAGTATACTAGGTATTTGCCATGCTTTAACCTTGACCAGATTGCTTTATAAAACATTAGTAAGTTTGGAGAATCTCCTAAAATTTCAGTTTCTCTCTCTCAAAGATAGAGCCTAGAAAAACTCACTTCACCGGCCTCCATCACATAAACATAAGCAAGTACCCTGGTCTCCATTCAACACACTAACTCCCAAAATGACAGAAATGAACATCCAGGGGAATAAAAATAAGAGAGTGATTTATCTAGACACATGTGCCTTAGATGTCTGGGTGTGGATATAGAAAGCCCAAGTTCAATTCTTGAATAAGTGAAAAGAAGTTATGTTTTAAAGAACAAGATGAGGCTATGGACATAGCTTCATTAATTTTATACTAAACCCATTTTTTTCAGTTATTTTGAAGCATTACTTTTAGTCTATTTTTATCTAGCTCCTCTTAAATCCTACTTTCTGCTCAACATGGTTTGATTTTACTGCTGTTGATTTGTTTTGTTTGTTTTTGTTTTTCTTTTATTTTGTTTCCTGTAATACAGGATCTTACTATGTAGCCCCAGCTGGCTTAGAACTTAATATGTAAACCAGGTTGGCCTAAAACTCATAGACATTTGTCTGTCTCTGCTTCCTGAGTGTTGAGATTAAATATTTATGTCATCATACCTCTCAGTGCCTTTAAAATTAAATTAGACATTATTGATTTGTATTCATAGAATGTAAAACCAGATACAGGCTCAGATTCACCAAAAATTTCTTCAGCATACTTGTCTATTCAATTTCTCTGGCTACTCTGAACCCTGTGTGCATTGTTCTTGGTTGTATTCTTTACCACCGAAGGTATATACTTTTTGAAAATACATTTGCTGAAAAAAACTTTATATGTGAATGCCTTTATAGCTCAATTCATATAGCAAAGTTGCAAAATCATAAATCTCTATTATTGAACCAAAGATCAGGACATCCATGAAATAAAATGTTCTCTGCAATGAAATGGAATAGGGCACTAATATAATCAGTGTGGACCGATATCATACAGTTTGGTTCAACTTAAAATTCACTCTGCAAAACACCAATCTATAAGCACTGGTGATGTGGGATTCCCCTATGTATGGTATAAATGTTTTATTACCATTGGTTGTTAAAGAAGCTGTTTCAGCCAATGGCTTGGTAGAGTAAAGCCAGGCAGGAAATCAGAACAGAGATATAGAGAGAAAGTAGGCAGAGTCAAGCAGACGCCATGTAGCTGCTGAAGGAGAAAGATGCCAGTCGCCAGCCAAAACCTTGCTGGTAGGCCACAGCCTCATGGTGATACACAAAGTTAAGATGTAAGAGTTAGCTAGAACTATGCCTAAGCTATTGGCCAAATAGTGTTGTAATTAATATTATTTCTGTGTGATTATTCAGGTCAGGACAGCCAGGAAATGAACTAGCAGTCTCCATCTACACATTGGTAACTGGGTTAGCAGAAATTTGCCAGCAAATGAGACATTGTATTTAAGATATCTAGGAAAGTTTTCATCATTTTTAATGAAGCTTTTCCTCTTGGTTAGTGTTTATATTTGTCAAAATTCATAAAGTTATACAATTTAAGGTTAAATTCTACATGTAACTATGAAGCCATTGATATGAATTAAAATATAATAATCCTGGAAGTAATACATTGTCACATGAAATGAAAACAACATATACAAACAAAGATAATATATCAATGAAAATACTATTCATTCGATAAGCAAGGACAACCCTAAATTCATGTGCATCAAACAGTTGAGCTTCAAAGTACCTAAGCAAAAACACATAGAAATGATAAAGACTGAAGGGACAAAAGAGTCACAATCATGGTTGGAGATCCTGAAGCTCTTCTCTCCAAAGATAATGAAAATGAAAATGAAAATGGGGAAGAGAATGGAGTGCCTGAACAGCATGAAAGTGATGATGTAAAGTGAACACTGTCCCTAGAGAAACACAATATGTCCACCTTTCAAAGACTCGTGTGCAATTCACCAATATAGATCTCCTTATAGCCACAAAAACTGTCTCAATATATGTAAAATGGCTGAAATAATCTAAAATATGTTTTCTGAGCAAAATGGAGCTAAATGAGAAATTGTGATTGGGTTAAAGCCAATAGATAGAGAGAAATTTGTAACATTTAAGGCTTATCACTTAAGAAGAATAAATTTCTCAAATGAATAATCTATGTCTCTGTTTAAATACCAGGAAAACAAAGACGCAAAGGAAACATAGGGATGGAAATCAAAACTACAACAGCAAGAAGCAATGAAAGAAGCAAGCATCCACTGCAGAACAGCAAAACAGAACATCTCTCTGACAAAATCTGGTTATCCCAGAGGATCAATAAAATTAATACAATTATAGCTGGATAGATCAGACTAAATTGTTAAATGACTCATATTAGGACCAAATTGAATAAACAGTACATCATTACAGAGATCACAGCCATAAGGAAGATAGTAAAAAAAAATGTGTTGAAGAAAAGCATGACAATAAAATAACATATCATCGTAGAAGTCACAACACAGATGATCAAAGTCATTCAAGAAGAAATGACCTAGTAACCTGAGAGTATTTCAGGAAGTTGAATTTATAGTTCAAAACCTCACTGCAGAGCTAGGTACATAAAACTGGGAAAGCATACAGAATATTAACTCCATAGGTTGGAGAGACGGCTTAGCCGCTAATTATTCTTGTAGAGAAAAGGAGTTCAGTTTCTAGTACCCATATCAGGCAGCTCGAACCATCTGTTACTAAAGTGCCAGGGGATCTCACACCTCCTTATGGCCTTTTCAGGCATTTGTAGGTGCTTCAGCATGCTAACATGCAAACATACATATATAAATACACACAAGTAAACATAAATGTACATCTTTAAAATATTAACTCTATGGCAATGCTCACAGAAGAAATTACTTTCTAACTCATTAAAAATCCTGTCATCTTGATAACAGAAAACAAAAAATGCTACAAAATATGCTGCAGATAAAGGTCCTGCATGATCAAATATGAAGTTTCTTAAGAAAGCTAGGAACTCAAACCAGGCATGGTAGAGTTCCCCTATAGTCATAGCTTTTGAAGGTACTGTGAAGTGGACCCTGTCTCAGAAACAAATGAAAAGGCAAAAATAAAAACAGCAAACAAACAAACTCAAACCTAGCAATTCATATTTAGCAATTAATGTAAAAGATAACACATAGATGAGATGGCTATCCATACACAAATAGTTGCCTTAATAGAAAAAGTTGCATTTTTCATATTAAAGAATAAGAAAGAAAACTGCGCTCTATTTTCAGTATGTGCACACATATTCATAAAGACAATTTGGCATAGTAGAGATAATACCATACCAACATTAACAAGTATATTGCTGGTAAATTCTTAAAACTAAAAAGAGAATATTTCCCTGCTATCATCAGTAATAATGAGACCCCTATTCAACATTTGGTGGTCATGTTCAGGTCAGTGCAAACAAAAGAAAAGAAAACAAATAGACATCTCAGAAATGAGGAGAAAAGAGGTGCACTTATCCTGTGGGAGATAAACATGCACAAGCCTTCCCAAGGAACTCTGAGAACCATGGGAACTAAAAAGTGCATTTCTCAGATTTGCAGAGATTAAATTAAAATACTAAAGACACATTTCTGTATACTTAACCAAATTGAAAATTATTTTTTAAATACCATTTATAACATTACCAAAATATTTAGAGAAAAGTTGAGCAAATTGAGTTCAATATATGCGTGCTTTGAACTACAAAAATGCTAAAATCAATTTCATAATACATAAATAAATGGATTTGATAATAATCTCATTCCCACAGACTTTGCTAAAGACTCAAAACAATCTCAAATTAAGTTTTAGTATGTCATTTGAGGAAACTTACCAGCTGATTTTAAATTTGTGGAGAAGTGCGTAGGACCTCGAGTAGTCAAAACAACTTTGAAAAGAAGCACAAAACTGGAAAACACATATGCCTGGTTTCAATGTTATTATAAAGCACAGGAATCAAGGTAGTGTCATATTTTCATAAATATAGACACACAGGTGAATACAGAAGAAAACACACAGTTGAGAAGTGAGCAAGCACATGCATACCTAATTTACTTTAATTAATGTTCCAAACCACTCCATTGAGAAACGATAGTATTTTCAACAAACAACGCTGAAACAAATGAATGCCCCTACAGAATAACTAACAGTGTACATTGTGGTGCTTATTTTATACTTTGTGTGGGATGTTTCTTGAAATCAATTAAAACTTAAGAGTAAAAGATAAAATGATAGAGGGAAATGTCAGTTAATCTTTGTGACTTACAGTAGACAGATGAACAGAAAAAAATGACAAATGATTCTTATTGAAATGCGTCATCTTCATGAAAACACAATGATAGCTAAGAAAATAAAATATTTATCAACTTACCTCTTGTTAAAGACATAACCATAATTTGTAAAATTTCCTAGAGCTAAATAATAATATGAAAAAAATCAAATAAAAATTGACAGACGCCTCTAACAGATATTTCGCAAATCAAATGTGATATACAGATAAATATATCAATTGTTTCACACTGAGGAAAGACCCACAGGCACTATGGCATTTCCACTGTGACATCTCACAATAAAGTCCTAATTCTAGTGCCTGAGAAGAAATTGGACAACTTGACTATCTACATTGCTGTTTCAAACATGAAGTAATAAGTCTATCTATCTTGAAAACCATTTAGTAACTTTATATAAACACACTTCCTCATAACTTGGTCGATCCAACTCAAGACATTGATCCAAAAGGATTGAAAATGCCCATCTAAATCAGAATTTATTCACAACTGTTCACACGAGCTTCAGTTGTAGCCAAAGACTGGAAATAACACAGACATTGAAGTGAAGCAATAAATGCATTGTTCTACATCCATGGAGTATTGTGCCTTGCGTCCATTATTGGGTCCTTATTAGGCAAAAGGGATTGACAGCAAAAACTGTCACAGAACTTTTTTATTATGATGGGCATGTCCTATTTTGTGATTGCAGTAGTGTTTCTGTGATTATACACCTTTAACAAACTCATGAAACTATATGCTACATATTTTACACTTTTATGTAAATTGTTCCTCAGTACAGCAGCTTGGGAAAAATAGGGATATGAATATCTTTCCACACATGCTCTTTTTACCTGCACCAATTAACAGTACTAGGAGGAAGGCCAGCACTGCTTGTAAAGCAGATGTGGATCATGCACTCTTTCCTAGAAGGAAGCTTTAGTGTTGACTGGAGTCAGTTTTCTTTTGTAGTATTTGACTAAATTCTGCCTTCATTTTTAAAGAGGGATCAAGACAAAATAAAGCCAGTTCTTAAGAGTCCCCTGCAGACTTCCCAGTGGCCACTCCTTCTGCAGTCACTAAGCCTTGCCTCTGCAGGTGCCTGTTCACTCAAGCTGTCTCTTTTCTGTATGCAAGGATACCTCTCCTGCTATTATTATTTTTTTTTCTGTTTTTCTTTGTTAAAACAAAGCACCTCCATCTGGACGTTCATCAGAGACTCTTTTCTGCCTCTTGCTGATCCAAGCCTCCAATTTACAATGACAGAAATTGTGCCAAGAACTCAAGGGGAACAAAGTTCTGGATAGGGAAAACTCTGAGTCATTCTTCAGGACTGCGGCACTGCTTTTCCTTTTGCGTTTCTCCCCGAAATGACTGCACTCCATTCAGTGCTCTCCCGACTGAGTCCTGTGTCAGCAACTTACTGCAGCTGCCGGAGCAGCTGCACGTCTACCTCCCTCTCGCTGGTGGCTCTCATCACAAACTTCTCTCCAGTTTCTGCCCTTGACTCAACGTGGTGTCTTTCTAGAGAGCCTAGACATGACTTCCCAGGTCTTGGAGGAAGATTGCTCCACAGGGATACCTCTCGATAAGGATGATTTTCTAACAATCTATGCTAGAAAAAAGGTTTTTACTTGGAATAGTTTAGCTTCAAATATGGGAATGTGCAAGTATACTAATAAGGCTCATTAACACACAGTCAACAGCTCAACAAGGACTCGGGTGCTGATCTGCCCTGTTCTTCCAATAGGCTGTTTTGCCTCTTTCCATGGTTGATACCACCCAGTCCCATTTAGAGGTGTGATCAGAAGTCTAACTGATACTCTAATGTTCCCCTTCCCCAAACAGTTGACTCTACTTAAGTGTTTCAGGACAAGAACAGTAGGCCACAGCAGGATGTGCTTTCTAAGGGATTCTGAGCAGTGTGAAAAGGTCCCTCAGTCCCCTCCCTCTCATGCCATCCTGAATGACTATAATTTTTGCTTTGTTCTTTGAATTGCTTTCCCCAACTGCTCTACTGAGCTTTCAAGTTCCACGTCCTACTAACTTGGGGGAAAATCATAAACTACATTGCTTAGAACAAAACGACCTCCAGGTTAGAGTCTTTTCCCCTGTCAAAACAAGACTAAATCCCTTCCTTATATAACTCAGAAAGCCATGTTATATAATTAAGAACATTTAACTTTCTTGAATTATAAAGTATAGAATATTAATAATATGAGTACCAATAAGAAATCTGGACTCATGATCGCAAAACTAGACCCTGAGTGCCATTTGAGCTGTTTATAAATTGTGGCATTAGCACATAAAATAAAAATGGATTTCGACCTCTCACTAGTTTCTTTCCCTATAAGGCAAGTTTGTCACTACTTAATGATTCTCACAGAGGTAAAATTTATATAAGCTATTTTTTAGAAAGAATATAGAAATCCATTAAACACTATGCAAGCTAAGAGGTATTATTAGTAATGGCAAAATCCTGAAGAACCTACTGTTTATTAGTTTATCTATACTCACTCACAGTCTCTCTTTGCAAAAGACAGAGTAATATAAAATGGTGAGTTCATTATCCTAAATGTGCCCGTTTACATCTCATTGGTAGTTGCTTAAGCTATTCTCATTTTCACTCATTGTGTCTATGCTGTGCTAAGACCATTCTGCCTTTCTTGTCTCTTTGCTTTTATTGTGAAACTGAAGACTCTCCTTATCCCAGATGGCCTGAGCCCAAGTATCATTTTTATACTTCCTTTCCAATTTCTCCTTTTACCTGCCTACTTGACCCCTTCAGAGCCTCTAATTATAACCCCAATTTGCAATAGAGAAATGAAATATTCAGCAATTTTTTTTCTGTGCATACGTTAATGGCAAAGCAGGTCCACAATTCTCAGATTTCTCATGAACCAATTATGTGTGAACAATAGGACTAATTCTAATGCTAGTCTGCTTCAAGAACTGGCAGGCAAGATACATCTCAAAATGCTCCAAACATCTCCATGGATAAAATATCACAGAAAATCTTTAGGCATATGCATTCATTCTCCGTGATACCCTCCAAAATTATTTAGGAAATTTTGCTGAATTCATTCAACTTTAATAGAATAAATAAGAGGTGCTCTTGCTGGATGGGGTAAGACTGAGGGTTAAAAACGATCTGACTGATACTGCATTCAACCCTAGACTTGTCAATGTTGTTCTCAACAAGTTGGTGGCTAGCTATAACCTAGTGGATTCCAGGTTAATGTTCTTCCACACTTATTCAGTATTTCTGGTAATAAATCACATGAGCCACTGTTAACACACTTCTGGGACTTTGGGGCAGTCAGGGTTCAAGCTATAATTGTGTGCTTCAGACCAATATTCTGCTGTTAGCTTTTACAGACACACGCTAGCAGGTGAACATAATGGTATGTTTATTTTGACAACCTGTGGTACAGTCCTCAAGGCACAGTGGGAAGAATGCACCTCTTAATCTTCCTTCTTCATAAATAATTGGCTATTTTAAATTTGTTCTTGAACTTTACATTAAACTGATTCTTCCTATAAACTAGGTTTTGAGGTGGCAGAGAAATACAGAACATATGTTTTATCTGCCCTATATTGCCCTAATGCCTAATGTCCAGATAACCTGCTACAATATTCATATCGTGGTTGAGCTCAAGTATTTAAGAAAACCTCCCCTCAAAGGAGATTTCAGCACATTGCTTATTCTTTATTTATTATAAAACATAAAATGTAGGGGTTTTGGGGTTTGCTTTGTTTTTTCTTGTTTTTGTTTGTTGCTTGCTTTTGAGAAAGGGTTTCTCTATGTAACTTTGGAGCCTATCCTGGAACTTGCTCTGTAGACCAGATCAGCCTCAAACTCACAGAGATCCGCCTGCCTCTGTCTCCTGAGTGCTGGGCTTAAAAGTGTGAGCCACCACAGCCTGGCTATAGTAGGTATTTTTATAAAGATGCTTGAATTATATTTAAAATATCCATAGATCTGGAGTCTGCACTGCACAGAGGACAAGCACATTTATTAGTTTGTATCAAAGCAACCATGGAGCTACTTACATGGAAATCGGAGGCAGGAGATTCAGAAAATTAAGGATATCTTAATCCACATGCCAGTTTTAGGACAGCCTAACCTACATGAGCCACTGTTTCAAAAAAAGAGTAAAGAGTAAAAATATTACATATTTTAAATATTAATAATAATATAAATAATATTAATATAAATAAATATTACATAAAATTAACACATATATGCAGAAGATTTTAATAGTTTGGTGAAAATTAAGAAAATCATGGTCCTTTACCTTGAGCAAATGGTACGTGAAATTGTGGATTCTGCCCCTCTTCTACTGATGTTTAATTTTCATATAACTTCCATCCTGATCACCATAACATAGGCAGGGATTTATGCATATGGTAACTGTAAGTCATATTATTCATGATGGTTTTCATATTCCAATGATTAATTATTAGTATTATAGGGAAACTTCAATGTTTAATTAATAAGAGAAATTTAAAAGGTCTTAATTGGGCACAGAAAACAATCCTCCCTTCTAAATTTATTATACAGAATTTAGGGTTTTAAAAAACTGTAATACTATGTAACACATGTGGCTGTCAAAAGCTACTTGATTTTCTTATTGATTTAGGCTGCAAAGAATAAGCCTACTGTTACACATGGGTGATGAATAGTTGAATATCAACATCTCTTGGCATTTACATGAGTAAAATTCCTTCCTGGCCTTAAATAGGTCAGTAAAATCAAAACGTCATTCATCACCATCCTTCAAGACTAACTTGTTAATAAACTGCCGAATCATTCAGTGTTCTTCACATCATCATTGGCCAACCAGCATGGGAAGCTCCTCTCTATTGAATCTTCTCCTTTGGAAGGTTCTAGGGTGACAGTGAATGTTTAGTATCACAGATGTGACCCCTCCACATAAATCAACAGTGAACCCTTCCAGTGAGAAAGATTTCAAGGCCCCTGGCATCCTCTCAGTGTCAAAAAGTAATGAATACCGGTATATCTTCCTGGAAGAGTACACAAGATCATTGGCCACTGTTTCTCCCACATGTGCACCTGATTATTTGGTAGAGTGTAATCTGCATGTGCCTCTGTGTGTGCATTCATTGGTTAGGCTGTTGGAAGGTAAAAAGACTATTTGAAAGCCTAAGTTATAGCAAATTTAGTAAGAAATATATTAAGCATCTCCTTGACTTTCAATGACTATGTGATACTTAGTTTTACATGTCAATTTTCCTGTTTGGCAAAGCATGATTTTGCATATTACTGTGATGATGATTTGG
This sequence comes from Ondatra zibethicus, assembly GCA_004026605.1. Taxonomy (NCBI): domain Eukaryota; kingdom Metazoa; phylum Chordata; class Mammalia; order Rodentia; family Cricetidae; genus Ondatra; species Ondatra zibethicus. Next base: position 243,802 of record PVIU01000747.1, on the reverse strand, counting down.
GATGAGATTTGCATTTACATATGTGGAGCTGAAAAAAGTGATTTGTCCCTCCTAGTAATGCTGGGTCTCATCCAATCTGTACACTTCCTAAATAGAACAAATATAACAAATGACTAGCAACACACCCCACATACACATACAGAGCAGTTACCTGAGTAGGAATTAACTTTCCAATGTACTAGCTCAGGACTTCAATGGACATTCTTTTTACATCTTCAATCTATTGGCTTTCCTAAGCCTCCAGCTTGTTGACTAAACCGAAAGATTTTCTCCATCAAGATTCTCCACCAACTCCTTACTCCCTCCACCATCAACACAAAGGTTCTAATTCTCTAGTGAAATAAAAGTAATACAAAAGAAGACAAACTCTGTTGAGCTGATGTCTTTTGAGATGTACTAAGAATACTTAAATCTGTTTAGGAACCATAGAATTCACTTAAAGCATTCCCAATACCATCATTGATTTAATGGGAAATGCAATCATCTCTTTCAAGAAAAAGACTTGTTGCCTCCTGGTGCTTCTTTGTGTTAACCATAAGGACAGACTACAACTGACCAAAGTCTGTTTTATGGTAGAAAATAAAAAAAAGAAAATAATACTGAAAGCAAACTAAAATATTTCTCTCTATAAGAGCAATTATGCACTGTGAATTAAGAGGTTACAGAAAATGAATATCTAGCACTGAAGTGTTCAAGTTGATTCCAGAATTAGGAAATACAGGCCTAAAAAGGATGGCTCTGAAGAGAAACCACATAAAAATGAAGGCTTCTGAGACCCTTGCTCATCACACAGCTGCAATCCTCAAACATGTGCGCACACATATATAATAAATATTTTGAGTGGGTAGGCTGCAGTTATACGACGTTAGAATCATGGATTCAGAGAGACAGGATTTCACTATGTAGCTCAGTTGGTATCAAATGTTTAATATTCCTGTTCTAGAGTCCTTAATGCTGGTCTTACAAGTATGTGCCAACACATTTTGCTACAGAGTCCCTTTGGTTTGCTAATGCATTTTGTTATATCAAATGGAACACTTATTAATGTCCATTTAGATGCCTCAATATTGAAAATGCCATTTGAGAGTTTGCAGCTCTTCCTCAGCCACGCTTCATTATGTAATCAAAAAAACTGATCCACATTTGTTTCATGTTGACTGTGTATTTTCTTTTCTGGATATTCTGTCAAATTGGAGATTTTTACTGTTGCAGTGGCTAAGTATTATGTGAACTGGACTAATCTGGAAGCATATTTCTCAGAATCCTTTCCCTTATATTTACTGAGCTGGCACTGAATGAAAAAAGAAATTGTGTGAGATCTGGCAGGTAAATGAGAGGGTAGCATTTTGTCACCACAGCACTGTGTTTACATTTGGTGCCAATATGCTAATCCTCTTGTGTGAAAAGAGCAGCCAGAGCTGAGCTGGATAATATACCTCTTTCTTGAGACTACCCAGGTGGTAGGCCAGGTGCATGCATAATTCTTTGAAGCAGACCCAGCACCCTCTGAAGGTTGCCCACAGTGTAGAGGTTAAGGGAGAGGGGTGTCAGTTTGTCCACATGTAATCCAATTTAACCTCATAAGTTCTATCTAATATATATTTATTCTTCAATTCATGTTCATTGTTTTGTTTTTGGTTTTCTTCCTAATTGATAGCTTTAGTTAACTCAGAGACTGTAGACTTCTGACCAGATGTACAGGAAATAGCCTTCAATAAGCATTTTCAGTAGCATCCATAATCATATCTGCCCTGCTCCTTTGTCTTGTGTCACTCACAGTAGTGACATTCTTCCCTGATTGAACCTGGATGGATACAAGGATTTTCTCCACACTCCCTGTTGGAACCATTGATGCTTTATTCCCCTCTACACTTAAGAGCATCTCAGAAAATAATTAAATTCTGTGTGTATCTATAGATCCAACTTTTAAAATGTGAATGTCAACAGAAATAAAACACAAACACTAGCACTAGCACAATAGGGAATACAATTATGCATTCCTTACTAATAGGGGTACATCCTAAGCAACGTGTCTGGATGTGATCTCAACATTATGCAACCATTGCAGAATGTGCTTGAATGCATTGCAGAATGTACCTAGAAGAGCCAATCACTCCACACTCTTTGGAGAAAAGCAAGAGCTGGAAATACAAGACGAGACTGCTGACACCATAGCACAGAAACCCTGTTAGGCTGAACTTTTCACTTATAGTAAAATAAGCACAGTCTAAAATCAAGATTTTAAAGTAGAAGATTACCTACTGTACATGTTTATGTGTGCAGTGCTTTCACATGCACCTTTTGTTTGTTTGCTTGCTTTATACCAACATCACTGCAAAGATTAAAACATACATTGCAGTACAGCTCAAAGATGGCTGCAAAATTACGAGGTTCCCACACTATTATATAATCTTTGAAACTCCCTATTATATAACACTCTGTTGTTTATTGAAACAAATATATTTCACAGCTATATGTTGGGATACATGAAAAGTCTAGTATTTACATAAATATATCTGATTGATAAAATAATATTTTCATAGATAATGAAACTTTGGAACAATTAGGGATCCTACACACCATTTAATCTAAACTCTAAATGAAGCTTTCAGGACCAGAATCAGTTAACCTCTAACTGAGTTGTTGACTTTGCAGGTTCTCACTTAAACAAACACCTACCCCAAGATACTTTAGCCAAAACAATCCTATACAATAAAGGAACTTCTGGAGGCATTACCATCCCTGACTTCAAACTCTATTACAGAGCTACAGTAATGAAAACAGCTTGGTATTTTCATAAAAACAGAGATGTTGACCAGTGGAATCGAATTGAAGCCCCGAATATTAATCCACAAACCTATGAACACCTCATATTTGACAAAGAAGCTAAAAGTATACAATGGAAGAAAGAAAGCATCTTTACCAAATGGTGCTGGCATAACTGGACGTCAACCTGTAGGAGAATGAAAATAGATCCTTATCTGTCTCCACGTACAAAACTCAAATCCAAATGGATTAAAGACCTCAATATTAATCCGACCACACTTAACCAGATAGAAGAGAAAGTGGGAAGTAGCCTGCAATACATGGGCACAGGAGACCACTTCCTATTTAAAACCCCAGTGGCACAGACAATAAGAGCAACAATGAAGAAATGGGACCTCCTGAAATTGAGAAGCTTCTGTAAAGCAAAGGACACTGTCATTAAGACAAAAAGGCATCCTACTGAGTGGGAGAAGATCTTCACTAACCCCACATCAGACAAAGGTCTAATCTCCAAAATATACAAAGAACTCAAGAAACTAGACATTAAAATGCTAAATTACCCAATTAAAAAATGGGGTAATGATCTGAACGGAGAATTCTCAACAGAAGAAGTTCGAATGGCCAAAAGATACTTAAGGTCATGTTCAACTTCCTTAGCGATCAGGGAAATGCAAATCAAAAGAACTTTGAGATACCATCTTACACCTGTCAGAATGGCTAAAATCAAAAACACCAATGATAGCCTATGCTGGAGAGGATGTGGAGTAAGGGGAACACTCATCCATTGCTGGTGGGAATGCAAACTTGTGCAACCACTTTGGAGATCAGTGTGGCGGTTTCTCAGGAAATTGGGAATCAACCTACCTCAGGATCCAGCAATACCACTCTTGGGAATATACCCAAGAGATGCCCAATCATACAACAAAAGCATTTGTGCAACTATGTTCATAGCAGCACTATTTGTAATAGCCAGAACCTGGAAACAACCTAGGTGCCCCTCAATGGAAGAATGGATCAAGAAAGTGTGGAATTTATACACATTAGAACACTACTCAGCGGTAAAAAACAATGACATCCTTAAATTTGCATGCACATGGATGGAAATAGAAAACACTATCCTTAGTGAGATATCCCAAACCCAAAAAGATGATTATGGTATGTAGTCACTCATTAGTGGACCCTAGCCATAAACAAAGAACATTAAGCTTATAGCTCACAAGCCTAGAGAGGCAAAATAGCAAGGTGAACCCACAGAAAAACATATATAGATCCTCCGAGAAATTGGAAGCAAACAAGATCGCCGGGCAAAAGGTGGAGGCACGGGAATGGGGATAGGGGTCTAGGTATGGGTGGGGAGGTGAAGGGGAGACAGGGAGGGAGAAGGGAGAAGGGATGGACTGGGGAGAGATTGGGGGAGTGAGAGGGTGGAGATGGAGGGAGGGTGGATATTGGAGAAGGGAATAAGATATCTACATTAAGGGTGTCATTTTAGGATTGGCAAGAGTCTTGGCTCCAGAGGGGATCACAGGTGTCCACGGGGATGTCCCCAGCTAGGTACTTGGGCAGCAGAGGAGAAGGTGCCTGATCTTGCCTTGTCCCATAGTCACATTGATGAATATCTTGATCGTTACCATAGAAATTTTGTCCGATGGATGGAGATAGAGACAGAGACCTGCATTCACATCAGAGCAATGGACTGAGCTCCCAAGGTCCAGTCGAAGAGCAGAAGGTGGGAGAAGATTAGCAAGGAAATCGGGACCGGGAGAGGCTGGTCCACCAACCATGACAGTGTGCCTGATCTAATGGGAGCTCACCAAATCCAGCTGGACCAGGACTAAATGAGCATATGATCAAACCGGAATCCCTGAATGTGGCTGTCAATGGGGGCTGACTGAGAAGCCAATGATAATGTCACTGGGACCTATCTCTTCTGCATGTATTAGCTTTTTGGGAATCTAGTCTATATGGATGCATACCTTCCTAGGCCGGGATGGAGGGGGGAGGGCCTTGGGCTTCCCACAGGGCAGGGTACCCTGCCCCCTCTTAAGGAAGCAGGAGGAGGGAGGAGGCTTAGTGGGGGAGCGGAAGGTGACTGGGATAAGGGGAGGAAGTATAAATTTTTTTGAATGAAAAATAAAAGAATATAAAAAAAGAAAAATAAATAAATAAACAAACACCATCCCAGCCACAAACCAGTCAATCTACAATGGCTTTCTGTGTGCAAGTTATGCTAATGTAATGTTGGCACAGAGCTTGTGAGAGTAACCAACCATTATCTGATTTAACTTAAGGCCCACTTTGCAAAATGTAACTATACCTGTCCCTGCTTGGGTGACTCAGAACCTGAGACTAGATAGTACAGGGATCTTGGATAAATCCAAATAAAACTGTCCTAAAACATAAATAAGTAAGTAAATAAATAAAATAAAACAAATAAATAAATGTAATAATAAAATGTCTCCTAAAGACCTTCTGTACCCTACATCAATGTTTTGCTTTGCCATCATCAAAGAAACTTTCTACTCAGTAGGTGGAAACACTTGCAGAGACCATAGCCAGACATTAGGCAAAGTGAAAGACTTCCCATACAGAACTAAATGAGATGTTCCTGAAATGTCCGATGCAAGTGAGAAGAAAACATGAGATGTGAACAAACCCACTTAGGAGTTTATTAGAGGGGTGTGTGAGCACAGGCCTGAGAAACAGTGTGCAGGGAGAGAGAGCAAAAATGGCGCGTACAGCTTTTAAAAGCTGCCTAGCACACAGGGTGTTGGTGTGGCTATGTCACATGCTGATGATGCAGATGTCGGCGACAGATGCATATGCGCTAGGATTTTAGTTGAGTCACACGTGGAGGTAACCATGCATGCACACACATGGGTCAAGAGGGGCCCTTTGTTCTCAAGGGTCTGCCCACACGTGCCTGCCTTTAGAACCCGGAAGTGCAGCCTTATCTGTGGCTGAATAATTACATTTCACCCTTTTGTTTATTATAAAAAATTTGGGGGGTTTGGGGATCTTAATGGGTGGGAATGGGGCATTGTAAGGTCTCTCATAACTGCTTCACGCTGACTTTGTGGGCATCGAGGAGTTGGGATGCTTGACCACATCTTGGTGTGGCTGATTACTGCTGTATTTTACGGGCTCTGAGGAATTGGTCAGCTGGCAGCTTGGACTTCGCAAGATGCTGGAAAGGCAAAAATTATGTTTGGAAATAATTTTAGATCCTAGTGATTAACAGAGGAGAGTCCCAAGATGGAAGATAGAGGAGGGGGAGCTTCCAGGGGTTCCCGATACTAGGTATGACAAGGGAAGAATTAAATGATACTTATTTCGGGAAGTCTGGTCTGTTTAGGTAGGTCCAATTGACTCCCTGGAGCTTATAAAAAATGTTTGAAAAGAAATAAATTTTAGACATATTAAAAATTTATCATTACAACGATAGAATGGAAGATGGTGGGGGGAAGAAGGAGGAAATTGTTAAAAAGGATAATTATTAGACTCTTTAACGTTTTACCTGAAGTAAATTTTTTTGCATCATGATATTACCTTAACATCCAGGAAATACTGCTGCAGTCAGTGATAAAACCTGTTATGTTAAAGTTTGTTTTGTGAGTTTTTGGAGTTTGGGGCTACAAACTCATTATCATTCCTTGCCACCTGAGCTTTTGACAGTCCTTGTACCTCCAGCTCTATGTTTAATGATGGTTCCTGTAATAACAGCTGAGTGGTTAACTGGAAATTTAAGCATGACATTGGAGGTATATGGAGAAGTTGGTAAAGCATAGAGGAGGAAGAGGAAAAGGGAGAATATATGGAGTTTTTGGCACAAGACAGTTGAGTAAGGATGAGACTTTTATTTTTTTGGAACTAGAAAAAGAGTGGCTGATCTTGGTGTCCTCTGGAACTTATGGGAACAGGGCCCTGTTTAAGTTACTGTATATGAGGGGGTATCTTGAGCTGGAAGAGTAAGCAGTTTAAGGTGCGACAGGTGAATCCAATGAGGAAGTTCCTCAAGCTTGGCAGCTGTGGGAATTACAAGAATTACTTTAAAGGGGCCCTGCCCTTTAGGGGAAAAGAGTGATGGGCGTTGGTCTGGGGGAGAAAATAATACCTGATCCCCTAGTTTAATCGGTGGTGGGCATGAATTAACACATGGCTGAGGTAATGAGTGGTCGGTGAAATCCCATAATAGGGAGCATAGATGGGATAACAGAGGAGTAAACAGGTGATCAGGAAGAGGAGAGGTTTTAGGTGAGAGGCTGGGGTTAAAATTGGCTGCCCATACATGAGTTCTAAGGGCAAGATAAAAAGGGGGCCTTCGGGGAGAGCACTAAGCCTTAGTAGGGCCAGAGGCAAAAGTTTTACCCAGTCAAGGTAAAGTTCCTGTGACATTTTAGCAAGAACATTTTTTTAAGAAACGGTTAGTTTGTTCTACCTTCCCTGAAGACTGAGGGTGATATGGGATATGAAAATGCCAAGGGCTGTTAAGAGCCTTGAACAAATTTTGGGAAATCCAGGAAGTGAACTCTGGGCCATTATCTGACTGAAGAGAGGTTGGGATTCCAAACCGGGGGATGATTTCTCAGAGAAGAACATCAGAAACTGTCTGGGTCCTCTTATTAGTGGTGGGAAATGCTTTAATCCACCCAGACATTGTATCTACCAAAACCAGGAGATATTAAACTCTTCTGACTGTGGGCATATGAATAAAATCAAGCTGCCAGTCAGTTCCTGGAAGGGAGCCCCTGGCCTGGTGGGTCGGAAAAGGGAAGCTACGGTATTTGGTCTTGGGATCTGACTTTTGACAGATTTGACAAGAGGCAGTGATGGCTTTTAAGAACTCTAAGTCCTCAGGGGTGGGTTGGAGGTGAGCCTCGACAAAGTGAAGCAGAGCTTTGCTATGAGGATGAAAGAGCTGATGCAGGTGGACAGAATTTGCTGGGTGTCAGGGGGTGTCTGTGAGAATGTGGGCTGTACTGTATGAACCCCCTGAGGTGATTGAGGTAGGCTTGGGCTTTGGAATGCTGCTTGGTCAGCCCAGTTATTTCCCTTGGAAATAATGGAACTGTTGGTCTGATGAGACCGAGAGTGAATAATTCCTGTACCTTTGGGGAGATGGGAGGCTTTTAACAGGTCCATAATGTAACCTGAGTTAGTTATGGATCCTCCTTTTGTTGTAAGAAGCCCACACTCCTTCCAGATAGCCATGTGGGACAGGAGGATATGAAAGGCATATTTGTAGTCTGTGTAAACATTTAAAGAGTGTCCTTTTGCTAACCAGAAGGCATGGGTAAGAGCTATCAACTCAGGCTGTTGGTTAGTGGTATGGGCAGGGAATGCCTTTGCCTCCACTATCTTAGTATCTGATACTATGACATATCCTGCTTTATGGGTTCCATCACATAAAAAGGAGCTGACATCTGTGTACCAGGTATAAGTGGCCCGGGACAGTTTGCCCTCCTGTATATGTGAGGGGTGGGGCAGTAGATCCTCTAAGATCTCTATGCAGGTGTGAGATGGGGAGTCAACATTTGGTTGAGATAGGAGATTTGAGATATTAAGGAGTGGGCAGAATTGGAAAGTGAGTGTGGCATCTTCTACCAGTACCACCTGGAGGGAAAGGACTCAGGAAAGGGGTAGGGTTTGTAAGCCTTTGTAAGTTAAGAGATGGGACAGATTGTGGTAGGAGAAGACAGTGGTGGGTGACCCAAAGGTTAGTTTTGTTGACTCATGAATAAGAAGCTCAGCGGCCACTAAAGCACATATGCAGGGTGCCCAGTCCCAAGTGGTGAGGTCCATCTTCTTTGCCAGGTATGCTACAGGTGCAAAAGAAGGCCCCAGTTGATGTCCTAGGACCCCAAGGGCATATCCCTCCTTCTCTGCTACATAAAGAGAAAAGGGGTGAGTTAAATCTGGAAGATGAAGAGCTGGGGCCTGGATAAGGGCTTGCTGGAGTCTCTGGAAAGGTTTAGTAACAGGATGGAGAAGGGACTCATGCAGAGAGCCTAGAGCTGCCTTGTATAAGGGGCAGGCAAGGAGAGAAAAGAGGGGATCCAGGAACACAAGAAACCAGTTACTCCTAGAAATGATAAAACCTCTTCTTTTGTGGAAGGAACTGCAAGAGACTGAATTAGTTTTATTTCTGTCTAGAGTAATAGCCTTTTGGGTTGGGGTTATAGTTAATCCCAAATAAATGACCTGAGGGGTAGACAATTGGGCCTTAGAAGGTGAGACTCTATAGCCCCTTTTGGACAGGAAATTTAAAAGAGCAGAGGTATCTGTTTTGCTGATCTTCAATGATGGCCTACAAAGTAAAATGTCATCCACGTACTGTATGAGATTAGACTTAGGGAGACACAGTGAGAGAAGGTCAGAAGCTGAAGCCTGGCCAAACAGGCATGGGCTGTCCTGGAATCCCTGGGGAAGGACAGTCCAGGTGAGCTGTGTGGAGAGGTGAGTGTCAGGATCAGTCCAGGTGAAGGCAAAGATGTTTTGAGATTGAGAGCTGAGAGGAATAGAGAAAAAAGCATCCTTGAAGTCTAGAACTTAGAAGTTGGAGGTTCCTGGGAGGAATATTGGATAGAAGGGTGTGGGGATTAGGCACTACAGGATGAAGAGGGACCACTGCGGAGTTAATGAGCTCGAGGTCTTGAACCAGACAATAGGTTCCATTAGGTTTTTTAACAGCAAGTATAGGGGTGTTAAAGGGAGAAGAGGTGGGCTGAAGTAGCTTTTTTCATAAAAGGTCAGAGATGATAGGCTTAAGTCCCTTAAGGCTCTGGAGAGAGAGGGGGTACTGAGCTTGGGTAATGTACTTAGTGGGATCTTGTAATTGGATAACAATGGGGGAATGGTGTTTAGCAAAGGAGGGATTTTGGGTGCCCCAGACTTGGGGTTCTACCTGGGAGGCTGGTAGAGAAAAAGACACATTGGGGTTAGGAGGTTGGGAGGCTAGGAGAAGGAGGAGTGGAGCTACTGGTGAGTCTGGGGTAAGGTAAATGGGAGGAGCAAAGGAAATGGAAGCTCCCACCTTTGCTAAAAAATCCCTTCCCATGAGAGGTACCGGGCAGGTTGGCATGACTAAAAATGAGTGAGTGACATAAATATCCCTAACCACACAGTCAAGTGGTGGGGTCTGCTGAGGTAGATAAGGCTGTTCCCCTACCCCAACAATAGGGAAACTAGAAGAAGTAGGCCCCCAGAATTTCCTCAGTACCAAGTATGTGGCTCTGGTGTTCAAGAGAAAGGAGATGGGCATCCTGATACCATGATGTTTGCCCGTAGCTCCCTATTACAGATGATGGTTGTGGTTGGGTCAAAGGAGCCTGGGCAGCCTCACTCATCTATGGCCAGACCTAGAAGGTCAACTTGGGAATTTTCTGTGTCCAATGTCTCCATGCCACTATGTGCATGAGGACAATCTACTGCCCAATGTCCTTCCCTATGGCACCTCGTACAAGGTCTCATGGGATTAAAATGAAGATTAGGGCATGCTTGGGGCCAGTGACCAGTTTTACCACATTTGAAACATGAACCTGGTGGTTCTTGAGCCCCAGGGGCAAAGGGAGCAGCATGGACAGCACAGATTGGGTGGTCTGTCACCTCGGCCAGTCAGGAGGCCATGGTTAACACATGACAATGATTGTAGGCTTTGTCATTTCTCACATGGTACATCTTAAAGGCCAACTCTAGGACTTCTGCCTGCAGGGTCAAGGGGCCTTTCTCCAAACGTCTAAGCTTAGCCCTAATGTCAGAGTAGCACTGATTAAAAAAAATGGGTCATGAGTAACTGTTTGCCTTCTGTCGTTTCTGGATCTAAACTAGTATACTGTAACAGAGCTTTTTTGAGGCATTCCAAAAATGCAGAAGGATTTTGCTTCATATCTTGAATGATCTCTGAGAGCTTAGTATAGTTTACCGGCTTGAGGGCAGCCTTATGGAGACCGGCCAGGAGGAAAGTCAAAAACCGGTCCCTAGCTAAAATCCCACCTGGAGTATTATAATCCCAGTGTGGCTCTTGCTCTGGGACCGCCTCTGCTCCGGGAGAGTGGGAGGCAAGAGTTTGGTGAATCTTGTCTGCATGTAGTCTGGCCTGCTCCCAAACTCGCCTGTGCTCTTCAGGAAGTAGGTTATTAGATAGGATCATATAGATGTCATGAAAGGTGAGATTATAAGAATTGGGTAAGATATTGGAATTGTTTAATGAAAGTGGTTGAATTAGATGTATAGCAGCCCAGTATTTTTTCTATATGGGAAAGTTCTGAGAGTAAAAAAGGAACATGTACCCTAATCAAACCATCTATGTTGGCCACCTCTTACAATGGGAGAACTGTAGCAGGCTTGGCTTGGTTAGGTTCCATAGCAGCATGTAAGCATGTGAGAGGAGGGGCAAAGGTGGGTGCCAGAGCAGGGTGGCTGCTGTGGCCAGGCACTAGAGAGGGAGAATAATTCAGCAGGGCTGTTGGAGCAGGTGGGGGGAGCTGAAGTGCAGGCAGCAGGAGGTAAAGGAACTGGTATAGAAGCTGGGGCTGCAGGAGCTAAAGAGACAGGGGTAGAAGCTGGGGCTGAACGGACAGGAGTAGAAACTGAGGGAATGGGAGTAGGTTCCTGCTAAGGTCGAAAAGGCGGAGGTTTGTTAGCTGGGTTCAGAGCAGAAGACGGGGGTTCTTCAGGTACAGATGGCATAGCCAGGAACATGTGAGCAGGTGAACAGCTTACAAGGATAGAGGGCTTAGACTTAGAGCTTAAATAGAAAAAGGCTTGGATGTAGGGAAACTCCTTCCATTTGCCTGTGCGCTGACAGTAGTTAGAAAGTTTCCGTAAAATATCAGGATTAAAGGTGCCATTAGGCAGCCACTTTAGATTTCCATCTAAATTTTAACGAGGCTATTTTTTTGAACAAAGGTTGACAAGTGTGGGAATCTGCAGGTAGGGCATTAAGACCTGAGGTTTTAGGGCCTCTAAAAGGCACCCAAGGAGGGAGCTGGATTGATAGGTTTGGAAGGTTTGCTTCCCATGGTCAAAGCCGTGTAAACCCTCAAAACAGCGACACCACAAGGATCACACAGTAAGATGTCTCTTGACTGTGGGCGGGATGTAAATCAGTGTGACCTTTGCAAGATTTGTGTGGGTGTCCCCTCAAGCCACGAGTGGAAAAGTACCCAGAGAGGCCAGAGGCCACTCCAAGCAGCCTCAGGAAAAACAAAGGAAAGAAAAAGAAATGAAAAAAGATAAAAAAAAGATCTGAGGGACCTTGGGCCCTCAGTCGAGCATGGGTTGGTCCTGGTCTGTTTTAAACACAACTTTAACTAAGGGAAGCAAACTGTAGATGATTGTCAGCGAAGGGCACAACCGTGACCTCTGAAGACTGTGGCTGGGGGCAGTCCCCCCATCTCTAGGAACACCAGAGGGTTGCTGGGAGCTCAATGGTCAATTCCTTGGGTTTGGAGAAACAGTTAAGCTGACCAGAATGGGAAAACTCACCAATCGAAGCCGGTGTTGTTCGGAGAGATCCCGCTCAGGCATATGGAACATGTGGGTTTTTTCGAGAAGATCCTTGGTTTTGATTCCAGCCCTAGGAAAGGGGCCTGGGGCAGGAGAGTCTCTCGAGTCATGGCACCAATGAAATGTCCCGATGCAAGTGAGAAGAAAACAAGAGATGCAAACAAACCCACTTAGGAGTTTATTAGAGGGGTGTGTGAGCACAGGGCTGAGAAACAGTGTGCAGGGAGAGAGAGCAAAAATGGTGTGTACAGCTTTTAAAAGCTGCCTAGCACATGTGTACAGGGGTTTGGCACGGCTACATCACACGCTGATGACGCAGATGTTAGGTGACCCACGCGTGCGTACAAGGGTTCTAGTTGAGTTACGGGTGGAGGTAACCACACATGTGCGCACGTGGGTCACGCAGGGCCCTTTGTTCCCAAGGGTCCGCCCACATGTGCCTGCCTTTAGAACCTGGAAGTGCAGCCTTATCTGTGGCTGAATAATTACAGTTTCCATCAAATCTCTCCCCTCACAGTTCAAGGAACCTAGTAGGAGAGGGCCAGAAAGAATGTAAAAGCCAGAGAGGATGGAGAACACCAAGAAAATAAGGCCTTCTTAATCAACCAGACTGACATATATACTCATACTTACTGAGGCAACATGCACAGGACTTGCATGGTTATGCACTAGATGGGTCCTAGATATGAAAACAGAAGTGGACACCTGTCCCCATTCCTAATCCAGAAGATATTTCTAATTGATAATCATTTGCAAATGAAAATCTAGTTTTCTCCAAGGGAATCACACTGGGAAAACAAACTACTCTCAAGGGCAGGTGGTGTGCTCAGCGGTGGATGACAGAACTCAAGGGCATCTCATAGCCATGCCAGGAATTTTCTTATTCTTTTTATAATAGTATATTATTATTTTATTTTTTCCATATGTATGTATGTGGGTAGGTAGGTATGTAGGTATACATGTATAATTTCTTCTTCTCTCTTTTTACCCTACAGGTCCTTTGTATAAACATCATGAGTTCCAGTTTAGTGTTTCTATGGGATTTCAGAGTATATGAAGGACTGAGTCTCTGCTTCTTGTGTCTTTTCTTGGGTTATTTTCCTTCCATTATTTTGTTTTGTCCAATTCTGTTGTGATAGTTTTGTTTTATCTTATTATATTTTGTTTTCCTGTAAATTTACTATTATCCTTAAGAAGTCTTTTTGTTTTCTAATGAGAAGCAGAAAGTATGTGGATCCAAATAGAGGTGGGGTGGGCAGAAACTGGAAGGGGTAAAGGAAGGGGAAACCATAACCACATATATTTTTGTAAGTAAAATAATCTATTTTCAATAAAAGAAAAATATCCTCTTGATCTGTTTTAGAGCATAAATAAAATAAATTGTTAAATTTATTTAAAGACCAAATAATATTTAGAAATCCTAGAAAACCTAGAGAAATTTAAAGTTGAATGAGTTGCCTTATTTTTGAGTTTGCAGGGATGTCCCATCAATAGAAAGTTTTAAGCAGATACTTTGGTGATGATCACCTTCTATCATCAATTTCTGTGGTTGGTTGTTGGAATTCATGGCCTGCACAACTCTATTTCTCTGTAGCCTAGAGCTCATTGTTGGAATGACATGTTACAGTAGTAAAGTAGCAACCTCGAGCATTTGAGAGCTATATTTCTCTTGGTACCCATATGGAAAGTGCAGTTCATCTTTAATGTTTAATCCTAAAATATCAACGATGTTCTTGAAAACTTCTTTTCCTAGAATGAGCTAAATTTACTTCCAATGACTAGAGCGCCAGAATGAAATTCAAGCTGTTAGAATGAAGGTCAAAAATATAGAATTTAGCCATAGCATGGGCAAAAACCTTTCTCTGGTCAACTCTAGAATAAGAACACTGTGGAGTATGCTCAAAGCCACCCTCCCACTGGCTGGAAACTGGTTATAACCAAGATTGCTCCCCAGAGGGTAACCCAGCCTTTATTCTAGTATCTGAATAGGATGCCAGGCCAAGGATGAGAGACTTATCAAGGGCAACCCTGCACCCTGGGATATGAGCATGAATTGTTTGTTTCACAGAGGCAACCACTGACAATAGGAACGGGACAGGAAATATTTGTCTTTTAATCCAGAAGTTGACATGGAGAATGTCGCTGAACTCAAGAACCGTAAAAGGGAGATACAAAGAGAAAAGGCACTTCATGGGAAGCGACACTGGTGCCTTTTAAAGAAGCAAACTAAGTAATCCTGTTTGACTTCATTTTAATTAAAAGTTGTACTCCTTGAGATGTACAACAAAACTGGCAGATTTGCAGGGACAAAAGGGTTCCTTGGGTTTGGAGAAGGCTGCTCCTGGCATTAGCCCAGAGCCTTCTCTGGGAGGAAAACACAGGACAGAGTCAGAGAAGCTTGAGTGTTTATTTGAAAAGGGAAAAAAATGCTACAAACAGATTCTGTTAAACAATTAGAAGACTTAATGCAAGAAGGGAGTTTTGCTGCTATTTAGGGAAGCTTCCCGAATGTGTCAGTAAAACTCATTCCCTATGGACGTCATTAAAAATATAGTTGTCAAACTCTACCCCAGACTAGGAGTGTCAGAATCTGCTGTGCAGACAGATTTGGAAATTTCTGATCTGCAGTGTCATTCATGTTTCACCAGACTTCTCCCCATGTCTGGCACTTCCATATTTGACACATTTGATCCTGGGACTTTCCTCAATAATAAAGTAGGACAGATAATAATAATTTGAACAGTCATAAACCTACATCTTCCCATTTAGTAATTAGAACAGTCCTGAGTGGAAACAATGATCTTATTTTGCAAATGAGAAAACCAACAAATCAAAAACTTTCCAGAAAATAGCTGAAATGATACCCTGAGAATTTTATCCTATATGCCTCACTAACTCATGTTCATTCATATTGGAGCATAATGAAAGGAGAGGTTGAACCAACTTCATGAAATACCAAGTATTCACTTTTTTAACTTATGAAACTTATGATTTATGTCATTTAATTTAGGGAGTTCAGAGTCACAGAAAAAGACAAAGTACTGTGCAGGCATCACAGTGAAGAAATAAAGCTATATGAATGTTGCATTTTATACATTAATCTTTTTCTTTCAGTGCATTGAGAGTTGATATTGCTAGAAATAAAATCTCATCTTACTTATCCATGAGGCATCCCTTCCTTCTTCAGGGAAGGAATATTTCTGCTTGGGTTACTTCAGAATGCTTTCAGAAGCCTTGCTTTGATGAGAATAGGACCAACATCATGCCATAGAGTACTTAAGGAGCTGCTCACTTTGGGGTGCTGACCCAATGTGACAAGAGAGAATTCTTTCTGTTGCTCCCTGTTGCTGTGTTTTCTCAACCTATTCCTGAGTTCATTATTAATCATTTTATATTTCCCTTCTTTTAATCCCAATTTTCTTGATTCCCTAGTCTAACTCTGCAGAAGAGTAATTATAACCATGAGAAAAAGCTTATTCTAGGCCATGAAATAACCAACAACAAACATGACAAAGAAGTATAAAGAAGGTGTACTCCATTCAACATAAAACCTGCTGTATAACTCTTCTGTTGAAGACAGTGTGATATGAACAGAGGTACCAACACGTAAGTCAATGGGACAAAGAATGAACACGGGGCAGACTCATGGCAGTTCGCTCAGATGATACTTTACAAATACGCAACAATAATTCATTAGGGGAAACATATCCTTCTCAACAAAAGGCAGTGTAACAATATAACATCCATCAGTTAATAAAGATGAACCTTTCATAAGTTATTAAAAATTTAATTCAAATTACTCATGACATTAAGCCTAAACATTGAAAACAAAGAATACCAAAATATAATATGGGGGAAAAACATTGAAATCTTATGCTGTTCTGAGATGATTCTACTTGACACCAAAAGCATGATCCTAAAAGTCAAGGTTCATAAACTATATCTCATCAAACTTTTACTCTAAGAAAACCCATGGGAAAGAAGTGAAGCATCAAGCTATAGACTGGGTAAAGGTATGGCAGTCATCAAGACTATATAAATATGTCAAAATCAAACAGTAAAACCAACACAGAATCCATGTAAAAGGTGATCAAAAGATCTGCCAGTGAAGACAGTATACATGAAGATGATCTAGGATACACAGGCATGTCAAAATGTCTAGTGTCACAACTATGGTCAGCCACCACAGAATCACACATCACACTCTATGTACTTTTTATCAATATTATTGAAATGTAATGACAACTCCCTGTGTTAATTAGTTTAGAAAAACAATCACATATACATTGCTGATGGGAATTTGAAATGGAATACTTATATAGTAAAAAATTAGATAACTTCTTGAAAGGATATGAAATTGCCGACAGTTACATTCTTGGTCATTGTTCCTAGAAAAATAAAATAAAACTTTCATTTTTATTCAAATGAACATATTTTCACATGTGTGTGCACCCACATGTGTGTGCACATGCACACACACACACACACAAATATACACAATAGCTAGAACTTGGAACCAGGACAGATGTTGTTCTCCAAGAGGTAAATGTTTAAATAAAGTGTAGCACTCACATTCCTGAAATACTAATTAAGTAAAATTTTAAAAAATGATATCATCAATAAGGTAGACAGAACTCTAGAATTCATGTTAAATAATAAAGGCCAATGCTAATAACCACCAAATATTATAATTCTGTTATATAACAATTTTGATATGCAACATTTTAGAAATAAAGGGTATATTTTGTAATTGCCAGGGGTTTTGGAACAGGAGACAGGGATTAGGAAGGTGTAGTTATAGAGGGCTAGAGTAAGTCATTGTTTTCATAAAGTTACCCCTCCAAGACTGTGGGAATGCTGAGAAAGAGGACATGGAAAGAAGGTATAAGATAGAAAATGGGAAGTAATGTCGACCATGAAATGACATTTCAGTGGTTCAAAACAGCCATGAAACTTCTAAGCTTTCAGCATACATATTTGGCTGAACAGAGTCTATACAAACCTGGGTCACTAAACGTCCTAGATGGGGAAAGGATTCATTGGAGCTCATCCTTCTTAGGTAGATAACAGCAGTCCAGGGATGCTGGGATAGAGAAAATCAATGTTTTCCACAGTGTAGCAACTGGTGAGTCTCATGTTCCAGTTAATAACTTTACAGCCATGCCCATGCAGTTGGTCCTGGTTCGGTTAAGTGGAAAAGAAGAGAATAGCGGATAGGAGAGCAAGCAGGACTAGAACATGTAAATGCTTTTATATAATTATGAAAGAACTTTGGTTGCCTGCACAGGACCTGAACAAGATCAATCCAGTCAAAATCCTGTATGGATTTGGAAGGGACCCCAAAGACCCAACCCACATCTAAGAAGCTGCAGGCAGTGAGTAGTTTATAGGAGAAGAAGTCTTAGTTAGTTAGTTTGTTTGTTTGTATTTGATTTTGGGGAGTTTTCTGTGGCAAGTTATCCATGCTGCCATAAGGCCATACAATGAGTAAGTAAACAGCAAAAATTGGACCTAATGGGTTTATTAAGAGACAGAGAGAAATTTGGGAGTAAGTGAGGCAATTGGGGGCCTTTGAAAGAAGTTGGGGTAAGTGGTGAGATCATATAAAAGATTCTAACCATGTATAAAATTATCAAAGAATTAATAAAATCATTATATTTAAAAACAAAAATAAATATTATAAATGCAACAGTTTGAGCACATATCTTTTCCCAGCTCATATTCTCTATTTATAGGCATTCAATCCTATTTTTCATTTCTACTTATTTTCCCTTTCCCAATTTCTGTTTCTAAAAATAGAAAGAATGAAAGCAACAAAAAAGATAAGTTGAGTTTGCAATTTTACTTGTATCCATGTGGGGATTTCATGAGTAAGAAATGATGTGTTCTTACCTGAATCAATCAAGAAATTGGGGAAGACATTGGCTTCTATTATAAACAGGAGCCTACATTTTATAAAAAAAAGTTCTATTTTGAAATTTCTTGTATCTTTACTGCTTAATTTTGTTAGTTTTAAATCATTTCTTAATATATTGCTGTTCTTAGCTATATATTATGTGTTATCTGTTTTGTGACATGAGTTTTTTACCTTTGTCTAACCAAAGGCAATACATATAGAGTAGCAATCCTGAGAACAAAATAGGAAAGATATTGGGGTCCATGATGGAGCAAATCTCCACTGGTAAGGCCTTGATCTCCCCATGTTGTTGTTTTTCTCCTTATTACATATCTGTAAAGTCTATTGTTAATGCTTTTACCTGTTGGCCCAGTGACTTCATCTCAAGATTGCTGTAGTTTGTAAATGAATTGTCCAATCCCTAAACTCACTTATCTGACTAAATCATGATACCCTGTCTATTGTTTTCACAGTCTGTCATTTTTCTTCAGTTGTTTCCCAGTGTGCTTTATATTCAGGTGATAGCTTATTGTGTGCACTAAATTGAAAGCTGGAGGTATTAGACATAAAGGAAACAGAAGATACAGTCCTGTCCTTGGAGAGTTTATAAGTCATGAAAAGGGCTTGGGAAAGCTTAGAAAGCAATTTGCAAATGGATACATTAATATAATGCAAACGGAATACTATATAAAGGCCTGTCAGAATCCAGAGCCAAGGAAGTATAATAAAAATAATAACTAGAATTATACTATAGTTTCTAATTTACAAATACCTCCCTTGCTTTAGCTCATTTAATATGACACTGTCAAATAAATGGCGAATGTTTTCTTATCCATGTATTACCACTATTTAAAGGGGTAGGTAGAGTTTCTCATAGTTGTGACAACAAGAGGACCCTAAGCCTTTCTCATGTCTCCTGTGATGTGGTGCCTGCAGGATCAGAAGACAGAAGATATAAATCTTGGAGATAGTGAGTTTGAAATTAGTCTTTATGGAACATAAACTATGCACAATAGCAGATAGAAGAAACAAGCAGAGAGGATATTCCAATTCACTGCTAATCCTTTTTAAAAAATAAATTTATTTATTTATTTATTTATTTATTTATTTATTTATTTATTTGATTTACATCCTGACCACAGTTTCATCTTCCTCTTCTCCTCCCATTCCCTATTCAACCCCCTCTGATTCCACCACCATTCCACCCCTCCTCCATTTCTCACTGTTAATCTTAAACCAAACAAACAAAAACTGAATCCCCCACTAAATCCAGGAACAGTTTTCAATTATTCATTCCTTAGAATCTATTTTGAATGGTGAAATCTACTATTTGGCTGGAAATTGTTTCTGTGACCATTCCTTCCCTTTTGCTTTGACAACTTTGCATTTGATAAACATGTAACCTTAAACATGTCATGTTATTCATCTACTCGCCTTGCCCCCACATGTAGGTGGAACACAATGGTAGCATGTTAATCTGTGGTGACTATCTTAAGAAGTTCAAGTATTATTAACATGGGTTTTCAGCACATGTCTTCGAAAATGGATTTGAATTTTCATGAAACTGAATTCAAACCCTTCCTTCTGGAGTAAAAAGTAAAGTCTAAGTAAATTCAGAATTCTTTCCTCGGCATAAAACCTATGCCAACACTACTGATTCGATGAGCAACAACACCACCTATGAGCTAGCATGAAAGCTCTATGGCACATCCTCCAAGCAACACAAGCCAAGCAGTGAGGCGTGCCCAGGTGCTGAAGAAAAAAACGATGCCCTTCCAGAACCAAAGAGCAGCTCTGTATGTTGAGGAAGATCCCGCATGCCCTTAAACAGCAGCAATAATGGCCTAATCAGTCTTTAAAAGAAATGGCAGTATTTCCTCCCACAATCGGAACTTCATTTTCATCTTCATTGAATGAAGTCTACAGCCTAAAATGTCGAGCATAGAAGAAGAGTGATGAGAGATGCAATATTGGCATATCATTTGCAGCGTCTATCACATTTTATCAGGCTAGAAAGTTACACAATGTACAAACTCTGCTGACAGGTTTACCAGAAGGACCTGCTCCTCCGTTGTCATCTGCCTTGTTCTGCTCTGCCTTGCCCCAAAGCACTACCTTTTATCAGTGTGTGATGTGGGGGTCATTACCATCAGCTGACATGGAAGCAGCAATTAAGTCCTCAGAATGCTCCACTGTGACAGAGGCGAGATGAAGATGACATAGTTCCTGATCCTAAAGTGATGAATGCTTAAAATAGTCTGGCTCTGGGTATTATCACCGACCATATGATGAAGTGCTACACTGTAATCACCAAGGAATGTTGAAAGACAATGTATAAAATTTAAAAGAACGTTAGAATATGAGTTGGAAAGTCTTTGTTCTACTTTTTACTCTCTCATAGAAAGCTATATTGTAATCATTGCTTATTTGGACTTTAATGTCCTCATCCTTAACATAAAAATAACAATAAAGGATAGAAGCCTTTATGAGTGCAACTACCTTAAGAAATAACTCTTAAGGGACATATGGACACTTTTTTTTTGCTAAGGATCAAATCTGGTGGTAGAAACACTTCATACGATGAGAAAAGACTGTGCGCAGAGGAAAGGAGAGAACAGCAGAATGAAGCAGAGGTGCCAGAAAGGCATCCAAAGGAAGCCAGCGTGGGGAGAGGCAGAACGATGGAACATGAGGGAAAGAGGAGCATAAAGTTGGAGAGGTGAGTAGGAGGCACATAACATGGTATAACAGTCTGTCAGAATGCAAGCTTCTGAAGGGTAAAGACCATCTTTAACTCCACCTACAAAACCTAAAATAGTGCGCTATGTGCTGCTCCCATAGTACACATTCAATTCCTATTTGCTGAAATAAGAAAACTTGCCACATTAGGAGATCTTTCAGCTCTTTGGCCAAAATCATCAGAGAGATACATTTCAATTTCTCACAAAATTACCCTGTCTTTCTTTTCCTTCAGGCTCTATTCCCATAGAGTAAATTGAATTCGGTTTCTGTGAGAAGCGTAACAAGATACAAACATACGTATTGCAAAGGTTAAAAACATTCACATCAAAATAATATGTACTAGACTTCACAAAGTGTTAAAATTAATTAGAAGTTCCAGTGTACTGTGTGTGAACACCCAATCGAGAAGTTGTCTGAGCTTAGACTAACAATTATGTGTAGCAATGTAAGTTATTCAGACACTCATGTATGTGAACGAATGTATATTATTCTTTTGTAATTTGTACTTCTGTTTCAACGAGATGGCCAGATTACCATACCCTCCTAACTGGGACATGATAGTGTTGCATGAGATTCATAAAACCTGCCCAGCATTTAATCCTAAGGAAGATGGGAAATAATCTAATGCTTTAGGAAAAAGACAATTCGCAGAGAAGAAAATGAAAGAATAGATGCTAGAGAGATTATATGAGTTGAGAGAAAAAAGGGACGTTATAAAATCTTAGGATGCTTGCCCTATCCCTTGGCATAGCCTAAAATGTTTGCTTTCTACACTATGTTTAGTCCAGGAATTCAGCCTAGGAAGGTACTGCTTATGGTTAATATGTGGGAATTTCCACCTTGGTAAAACATATCTACATAGTCTCTCACAGGCATTCCCATAGTCTTGTATCTTAAGAGAGTTTAGACACTGTCAAGTTAACAATCCATATTAACCATCACAACCCCACCCTTTGTTGACTAAACACCTAAACACATACTATTTAAGCTATAACCTTCTTTTCCTTAACTTGATAGTCTCATAATATGTCATAACACAAGATGCGCATGTACAGTCCAGTGTCAAGAAATCTCCGGGCTCTTTTCAAGCTCCGACTTTGTTTAGAAGTCTCCTGAGTCATGGATAATCTCCTAACTCTGAACTCCTATCTTAAAAAAAGTTTTATATTTCCAACAAACAATAGGATAGAAAGAACATTTCCATTCCAAGATGGATAAATTAGGCTTATCAAGTAATAATTAGATCAAGCAAAAACCTGACCAACCAACCAACTAAACAAACAAATAAACAAAACAAAAATGAAACCAAGCATCTATCAGGGAGGACAAGCCAGCAGCTCATGTCAGCATGTGGGGCTCGTGATAAAATTTCCTGGGCTTCCAAGGGCCTAGATGGCCCCACACATATGACTTCAATTCCTTCAGTGCACATAACCTCTCTCTTGGACCAGCTTCCTCGATGCCTGTAAATTCTTCAGCAAATGTGCCATCCCCAACGTCCCGGATCTCCATTGCAACTAGGATTAATTTTCAGATCTTTACAGAGCCTGTTTACAGAGACTTTGACTAGGCTACATACTGCCTGTCCTCAACGCATCTCTGAAACCAGGCACAAGGCTCCAGGACCCCCTTAGTCTTGCATCTTTAGAGCCTCAAAAAGCAATATCATGCGGTAGATAATGACAAGTTTTGCTGTCAGCTAAAGAAACGCCAGCCCCCTTGAACAACAACTATAGTAGACTCTGTATACTTTGTTGATGAAACTGCAAAATTACTTTCCTAGGTGACTGATTTGAGCAGAGAAGTCCTTGTTCTAGTCTTTATTCTGTTTTTTTTCATTTCAAATTAATTTGAGTTTCACTTGCTAGAGTTGTTGATGGTAAGGGTCTTGCCTTCAGGGCACTTTTCCTATTATCCCAATGATGGAATGGGTTTACTTTTTTACTAAGAGAGATGATTGATCATCTGCACTCTGGTTGTCAAAAGTTTTAAAATTGTTCATACAACTTTGCAACATTTTATATTTTTCTGCTGCCTCTCACTGGAGATATGAGTAAGAGCAATGAACAGTAACTATGCAACAGTCCAAATATTGTGCTGTTCTTAAATTTCCTCTGTAAAATATCTTAATCTATACCTTTTAAACTCAACCAAAAATTCTCAAAAATAAGGCTGAATGTAGCCAGATTCTGTGCAAGAATATTACATAATCATATGCTCTTTCCCAGTTCATAGTAGTTTTCCTCTCTATATTAATTTTTCTCCTAAGCTCCTACCAGATTGTTGCATTAAGTTCCTCTTAAAATATTCAAGGATATTTCTAGCATCAAGTTCCAAATACTCATCCCAGAAAAACCCCTTCAAAGGTTTAAGAATGACAAAGTTATGTTTATCAGAGCAATAACCTCAGTATTCAATAATAATTTTCTGTCTTGATTATATTTCTTTTCCTGAAATAATATACCCTGAAAAAAGCAAAATGCAGAGTTCACTCCAAATCAATAACTTTATACGTTTTAACAGTTTCTCTACTTGGTCTATAATGAAGTCTCTCTCTATGTCTCTCTGTTTCTCCGTCTTTCTGCCTCTGTCTCTCCCTCACACACACACTCACACACATACAAACTTACATATTTATAATTTTTATCATTTTGGCCAGAGATAAACCATTTGATGTTTGCCAAGTGGTTGTATGCAACCTTTTCAAACTTTCATGAGAGAACAACATGCCAGTCATACTTTATGACTGCAGAGAGGGCAATAAGCAGCATTCAGATTATGCTACTGAGCCAAAGTCTCCAAAGTCTCCAGGAGGCCAAACAATTAAAATTGCGTAGGTCAATGATTAAGCCAGTTGAAGAATTGGCCCACTTAAACAAGTGCTGTGTTCTTAAGATATTTTTAAGGAAACAATTATAACCTCATGGATTTATCCACATGCTTGAGAAACTATATATAAAAATAAGAAGGAAGTCAAATCAAGATGTAATCAGAGACTGCTCATTTGTTTCTCCGCTTACTCGAACCTAATACTGAATTAATTATAATAGTGTTTGACCAATGACTCAGGTATATTCCTACCTAGCTCTTATATCTTAAACTAATTCATTTCTATTAATCTATGTATCGCCATGATCTGTGGTTTACTGGTAAGGTTCTGGCATCTGTCTCCTTTGGCAGCTACATGGTGTCTGCCTGACTTGGCCATCTTTTTCCAAGCATTCAGTTTATTTTCCTGCCTAGCTCTATTCTGCCCTGCCATAAGTCAAAGAAACTTCTTTATTAACCAATGGCAATAAAACATATTCATAGCATACAGAGGGGAATCCCACATCATCAAGATAGTACTATGTATATGAAATATTCATAAACAAAGGAAACTACTGATGTATCAAAGGGCAGGAAGTTAGGTCAGAACTTCCAAACCTGAGTCATATTCATTGCTTATAAGTAGGGAATGTGTAGTCTTTACCGATGGTTTGGTGGTACTGGACTTCTGGGATTCTGCAAATGAAGTTTTAAGTAGTGTCTTATGTATACTGACTCTTAAGAAAGGAGCAGGAAGAACTCTTTGGGAATTCTGTTCATGGTTGTTAACTGTAGAAACTGAGTCTGACTATAACTTGAAAAGTGTAACTGTGCATTTCTTTCAAAATAAATCTCAATAAGCTCATGTGTTATCCTAAGGATTAGAGAGGTGACACTGATACTTTCTGTTGATTCCTTCTTGCTGATTAGGAAACTAGAGAACTTTGTTCTGGAAACACAAGAGGTAAAGGTGGAAACATGTCTTCCTGCTGTAAGCAGCTACACCACTTTGCAAAATACATGATTGTGATGCTTTGTTTGTAATCTAACAAGTAAAGCTTGCCTGATGATCAGAGCGCAGAGCTAAGCCACTAGTTAGCCATAGAGGTCAGGCACTGGTGGCACACACCTTTAATCCCAGCCCTTGGGAGACAGAGACAGATAGATCTCTCTGAGTTCAAGGCCACCCTGGCCTACAAGAGATTGAATCTGTCTAAAAGAGAAACAAAACTCACACAGAGGTGATCCCAGCACTTGGGATCCAATGCCTTTAATCACAGCACTAAGGAAGTGGAGACAGGAGTCATATGGCTGGTCAGAGAGAGAACTAAAAGGCAGGAGGAGACAGGAACTCAGATGCAGTATGAGAATACAGTCTGAGAATGTCATCTGAGTATTCAGTCTGAGGATTCATAGAGGTGGGCTCACCCCTTCTGTTGAGCATGGTAGAGGTAAGTACTCGCTAATGGTTTCTCTGCTTCTCTGATCTTTCAGTGTTAATGCCTATATCTGACCCTGGGATTTTATTATCGAGACCAGTTAGAATTCGTGTCACACATGACAGTTATTTTCAGACAATGTTGCAATATGCAAAGCTAGATGCTGGCCAAACCCAGAGAAACTGGCACCGTCCAAAATCTCAGATTTCCACCTAAAGATACTTTCCAGAAAAGCACAAGTAAGAGAATCTGAGAATGCTGATCTGTCTTCTGAATTGTAGTTAAAGAGAGTGGAGGTGAACATGTAGCCATGGGGCTTTGCAAGAGTATTGAGGGGGAGTGGGGCCTGCAAAGAAGCTTTGGAAATCACACAAAATGTTTCCAAATAAATATAACATAAGCCTGAAAATAATGTTCTTCATCATAAGACTGGGGATAGAGCAGCTACTAGAGAAACAGCAGTTGCTAAAATAAGTATTCTC
Organism: Ondatra zibethicus; assembly: GCA_004026605.1. NCBI lineage: Eukaryota > Metazoa > Chordata > Mammalia > Rodentia > Cricetidae > Ondatra > Ondatra zibethicus. The sequence continues at coordinate 218,162 of PVIU01000747.1, read as the reverse complement.
AGGGTTGTGCTGCATTTGAATTCCAACCAACCAGAGAAGAGCCTTCGTGAAGGTATTTGTCAGAAACTCCAGAGTCTGTTTGAAATATCACTGGTCTTCTACCTAGGGTCATTTTGTTCCACCCAGAGAGAATGTGTGCGTAGACAAAGGGCTCTTCAAATGATTTCTACAAATATTGATTCCCTTTGTGTTTGCTAACGATGAATAGCAACAGCAGGCTTGTGAGAGCAACAACATATAGCACCGCCAGTCTTACAGTGCTCATGTAGGCCTCGTGTACTGTGACTCTGAGCCCTACAAGTCTGAGTCTGGGAAGTAAGAATTCCTATGACGCTGGTTGTTGTTGGACATAGAGTTTCCAAGTGTCACAACCACTTTACTTTACTCTGCCTTTTGGATTCATTAGCCCTTAATAACAGATGCAGACCCTTGGCCATAGATTTGACAGCTTTCTGGAATCTTGCATTGACTAGGTCCTCTGCAGTTTCTCTTCTATGACTATTACAGCCTCCATCCATTTTTTATTACTTTATAAATAATACCAATCAAAATTCCCACTTCCTCTCTTCCTCCCACTTCCCTCCTGCTCCCACTCCCCCCCCCAGTCCTAAGAGAGGGCAAGGCACCCTGCCCTATGGGAAGTCCAAGGCCCTCCCCCATATATCGAGGCTTAGAATAGGATTCCAAATGTCCGGTATATGCAGTAGAGACAAATCCCAGTGCCATTATCATTGGCCCCTAAGTCTGCCCCAATTGTCAACCACATTCAGAGGGTCCAGTTTGATCCCATGCTCATTCACTTTCAGTCCAGCTGGAGTTGGTGAGCTCTCATTAGCTCAGGCACACTGTCTCAGTGGGAGAACCATCCCCTTGTGGTCCTGACTTCCTTGCTCATCTTCTCCCACCTTCTGCTCTTCAGCTGGACCTTGGGAGCTCAGTCCAGTGCTCTGATGTGGGTCTCTGTCTCTATCTCCATCCATCACTTAACGAAGGTTCTATGGTGATATTCAAGATAGTCATCAGTCTGAAAATGGGGCAAGGCCAGTGCAGGTACCCTCTCCTCCACTGCCTAGGTTCCTAGCTGGGGTCATCCCCATGGACTGCTGAGAAACCCTCCAGAGCCAAGTCTCTTGCCAACTCCAAAATGGCTTCCTAAATTAAGATATCTCCTTCCCTGCTCCCATATCCATCCTTCCTCCATCTCAAAATTCCCACTCCCCCAAGCTCTTGCCAACCCTCTCCTTCTCCCCTCTCTCTCCACCTTTCCCCTTCCCTCTACCCGCCCCCACCCCAATGCTCCCAGCTTTTGCTTGGCTATCTTATCTGATTCCAATTTCTAGGAGGAGCTATATATGTTTTTCTTTGGGTTCACCTTGTTACTTAGCTTCTCTAGGATCATGAACTATAGGATCAATATCCTTTGTTTATGGCTAGAATCCACTAATGAGTGAGTACATTCCATATTCATATTTTTGAGTCTGGGTTATCACACTCAGGATAGTGTTTTCTACTTCCATACATTTGCATGTAAAATTCAAGATGTCATTGTTTTTTTTACCTCTGAGCAGTACTCTAATGTATAGATTTATCACACTTTCTTTATTCATTCTTCAGTTTAGGGGCATCTAGGTTGTTTCCAGGTTCTGGCTATTACAAAAAATGCTGATATGAACATAGTTGCACAAATGCTTTTGTAGTATGATTGGACTTCTCTTGGGTATATTCCCAAGAGTGGTATTGCTGGATCCTGAGGTAGGTTGACTCCCAGTTTCCTGAGAAACCACCACACTGATTTCCAAAGTGGTTGCACAAGTTTGCATTCCCACCAGCAATGGATGAGTGTTCCCCTTACTCCACATCCTCTCCAGCATAAGCTATCACTGGTGTTTTTTTTTTTTTTTAAATTTTAGCCATTCTGACAGGTGTAAGATGGTATCTCAAAGTTGTTTTGATTTGCATTTCTCTGATAGCTAAGGAAGTTGAACATGTCTTAAGTACCTTTTGGCTATTTGAAATTCTTCTGTTGAGATTTCTCTGTTTAGTTCAGTACCCCATTTTTAAACTTGGTTATTTAGAATTTTAATGTCTAGTTTCTTGTGTTATTTATATATTTTGGAGATCAGGCCTTTGTCTGATGTAGGGTTGGGAAATATCTTCTCCCATTCAGTAGGGTGCCTTTTTGTCTTAATGACAGTTTCCTTTGCTTTACAGAAGCTTCTCAGTTTTAGGAGGTCCCATTCATTCATTGTTGCTTTTATTGTCTGTGCCACTGGGGTCATACGTAGGAAGTGGTCTCCTGTGCCTATCCATTTCAGGTTACTTCCCACTTTCTCTTCTATCAGGTTAAGAGTGGTCAGATTTATATTGAGGTCTTTAATCCATTTGGACTTGAGTTTTGTTCAGGGTGAAAACCTATTTTCGTTCCTCTACAGGTTGACATCCAGCTATGCCAGCAACATTTGTTAAAGATGCTTTCTTTCTTCCATTGTATAATTTTAGCTTCTTTGTCAAAAAATCAGGTGTTCATAGGTGTGTGGATTATTATCCGGGTCTTCAATTCAATTCCATTGTTCAACGTCTTTGTTTTTATGCCAATACCAAGCTGTTTTCATTACTGTAGCTCTGTAATAGGGTTTGATGTCAGGAATGGTAATGCCTCTGGAAGTTCCTTTATTGTATAGGATTGTTTTGGCTATCCTGGGTTTTTTTGTTTTTCCATGTGAAGTTGATTATTGTTCTCTCAAGGTCTGTGAAGAATTTTCTTGGGATTTTGATGGGGATTGCATTGAATCTATAGATTGCCTTTGTAGGATTGCCATTTTTACTATGCTCATCCTACCAATCCAAGCACATGGAAGATCTTTCCATTTTTTGGTATCCTCTCCAATTTCTTTCTTCAAAGACTTAAAGTTCTCGTCAAATAGGTCTTTCACTTCCTTGGTTAGTGTTACCCCAAAATACTTTATGCTATTTGTGGCTATTGTGAAAGGTGATGTTTCTCTGATTTCCCTATCAGCTTCTTTATCCTTTGTGTATAGGACGGCTACTGATTTTTTTTTTAGATGATCTTGTATCCTTCCACATCACTGAAGTTATTTATCAGCTGTAGGAGTTCTCTGGTAGAGTTTTTGGGGTCACTTATGTACACTATCATATCATCTGCAAATAACGAAAGTTTGACTTCTTCCTTTCCAATTCAAATTCCCTTGATCTCCTTATGTTGTTTTCTTGCTATTGCTAGAACTTCATGCACTATGTTGAAGTGATATGGAGAGATTGGACAGCCTTGTCTTGTTCCTGATTTTAGTGGAATCGATTTGGTTTTCTCTCCATTTAATTTGATGTTAGCTGTCAGCTTGCTGTATATTGCTTTTTTTATATTTAGATATGATTCTTGTATCCCTAGTCTCTCCAATACCTTTATCATAAATGGGTGTTGAATTTTGTCAAATGCTTTTTTGGCATCTAATAAAATGATCATATGGTTTTTTCTTTCAGTTTATTTATATTTTGGATTACATCAATAGATTTTCATATGTTGAACTAGCCCCACATCTCTGGGATGAAGCCTACTTGATCATAATGGATGATTTTTTTATGTGTTCTTGGATTCAGTTTGCCAGTATTTTATTGAGAATATTTGCATCGATGTTCATGAGTGAGATTGGTCTATAATTCTCTTTCTTGGTTGAGTCTTTATGTGGTTTTGGTATCAGGGTAACTGTAGCTTCATAAAAAGTGTTTGGCAATGACCCTTCTGTTTCTATTGTGTGGAACACATTGAGGAGTATAGGTATTAGCTCTTCTTGAAATTTCTGGTAGAATTCTGCACTAAAACCAAATCTGGTCCTGGGATTTTTTTGGTTTGGAGGTTTTTGATGACAGTTTTGTTTCCTTGTAGCTTATAGGTCTATTTGAATTGCTCTTCTGGTCTTGATTTAATTTTGGTATATGGTATCTATATAAACAATTGTCCATTTCTTTAACATTATTCAATTTTGTAGAGTATAGGCTTTTGTAGTAAGACCTGATGATTCTCTGAATTTCCTCAGTGTCTGTTGTTATATCCCCATTTTCATTTCGGATTTGGTTTTCTTGGGTGCTCTCTTTCTGCCTTTTGAATAGTTTGGATACGGGTTTGTCAATCTTGTTGATATTCTCAACGAACCACATTTTTGTTTCATTGATACTTTGAATTGTTTTCTGTGTTTCTATTTTGTTGATTTCAGCCTTCAGTTTGATGCATTCCAAACTTGTAGCATGTGGACCTCCTTGTTGGGGTTTCTGTCCTGCTTGGTTCCCACAGCTGGTAAGCCCCAAAGAAAATCACACAGAGGTCTCCATAAGTTATAAATTGATTGGCCCATTATCTCAGGCTTCATATTAGCTCTTAGAACTTATATTAGCCCATTATTCTTATCTATGTTAGCCACATGGCTCAGTACCTTTTTCAGTGGGGCAGGTCACATCCTGCTTCTTCTGTGGTCTGGACAGGACTCCGGAAAATGCTTCCTTCTTCCCAGAATACTCCTGTTCTCATTGCCCCACCTCTACTTCCTGTCTGGTTGTCCTGCCTATACTTCCTGGTTGGCTACTGTCCAATCAGCATTTATTTAAAACATGATTGAAAGAATACAGACAATTCTTCTGCACCATTTCCCCCTCTTTTCTTTTTAAACAAAGGAAAATATCCATAATCCACTATTTTTAGGAATGTGGGCATAGAATTTCATGCTACTTCGAGCTGGTTGGGGGTGCTGATTAACTTATGAGTACCTAAAGAATATTCAGAGTTATGATCAAGTCCCGACTGGAGTATTCTGTGAGGCTTGATCATCTCAGGCAGCATCTTGAATCTGTTCTGGATGTAGAAGTCAGATATCTGGGCTATCTGTTCCTACCAGAGATTTCCCAGGTGGTCTTCTTTGATCAAACCTGAGTTTTCTTAACTCAGAATGAATCCACAGCCTCTCATTTCCTGTAGAAACAAAAGCAAAATCTCTGCTCCAAAGTAACATACTTTTGACTTCAATTTGAAGTCAAGGTATTTTCAAAATCCTATTTTGGGTTAATTCAGCAGCACTTATAAACAAATATCTTTTAGCTGCTGTTGCTCCTTCCTCAGCTTTCAAACAATTCAAAGAGATCATAATAACATACAGTATCCAGATTCTCTGTGTGTTTTCCATCTTTATGCAGCTTTATTTTAAACTCTACTTCTTTTATTTTTAATTTTTGGCTTTTTGAGACAGGGTTTCTGTGTATCTTTTTCCTGGAACTCACTCTATAGAACAGGCTGTCCTTGAATTCACAGAGATCTACCTGTCTCTGCCTCCTCAATGCTGGGATTAAAGGTGTGTGCTATCACACCTTGAACTCACAGAGATCTGTCTGCCTCTGCCTTCCAGGCATTCTGATTAAAGGTGTGTACCACCACACCCAACTACTCTCTTTCTTTTTTATTTTAAGGACTTTAACTTTTAGCCTGCATATATTTTTAACACACTGTAAAACACTTAGAGCTTTTCTTCATTTTTGAATCTCTCTTTACTGTATCTCTCTCTCTTTTTCTGACCACATAAGTCTTTAATTTGCTAAGCAATATGGGTAGGATTAAAGCTGTGGCTTTGATGGCTGGATCCAGCCATTTCCTTATTTTTTGAGATTCCAGCCTCATGGCTAAGGTACCGGCTTTAGCCATGTTTATTGCCACAACTCTATAGCATTTCAAGTTCCCTACCAGCAAGCAAGCTGCAACAGTGTGTCCACAAACAACACTCAAATGCTCTCTCTGTAGCCAGACCTCCTGCCTCAAGGAGTCAGAGTTTGCATTGGCAGGACAGTCAAGAAAGCCCACATTTTAAAATGGTGCATCTTTTTTCCTGCTACTGCTGAAAACCAAAAAAGCATGCTTTTCATCAAGACTATGTGTTTTGTGGCAGGACCTCTTAAAAGGGCTGCAAGGTTTTGCAGCTAAAGCTGAGTGAGGAAGCCTCTCTTAAATGAGAGTGCTTGTTTGCCTCTAGCAAGCAGAACAAACTCGAGACTTTGCTGCTACGAAGAAGCCATGCTTTACTCTATTGTTTTCTGTGCAGAATTACTTCTCAAGCTTTGTCAGGCTTTATGTGGATGCAGTTGTCCAAGTGGGTACCATTCTGTAGCATGTGGACCTGCTTGTTGGGGTTTCTGTCCTGCCCGGATCCCACAGCTGGTAAGCCCCAAAGAAAATTACACAGAGGTCTCCATAAGTTATAAATTCTTTGGCCCATTATCTCAGGCTTTGTATTAGCTATTATAACTTATATTAGCCCATTATTCTTAGCTATGTTAGCCACATGGCTCAGTACCTTTTTCAGCGGGGCAGGTCACATCCTGCTTCTTCCATGGTCTGGACAGGACTCTGGAAAGAGCTTCCTTCTTCCCAGAATACTCCTGTTCTCATTGCTCTCTACTTTGTGTCTGGTTGTCCCAACTATACATCCTGCCTGGCTACTTGCCAATCAGCATTTATTTAAAACATGATTGACAGAATACAGAAAATTCTCCCACATCACAGTATTCTGCTTCTCCTAGGTGAGTCTGCTTTTTTTTTTTTCTAGAGATTTCAGGTTAGCTGTTAAGTCTCTAATATATTCTTTCTCCATTTTCTTTATGTAGGCACTTAGTGCTATGAACTTTCTTCTTAGCACTGCTTTCATAGTGTCCCATAGGTTTGGGTATGTTGTGTCTTTATTTTTGTTGAATTCAAGGAAGACTTTAATTTGTTTCTTCATTTCTTCCCTGACAAGGGGAGGTTCAGTAGTTGATTGTTCAGTTTCCATGAGTTTGTAGGCTTTCTGGGGGTAGTATTGTTGTTAAATACTAATTTTACTCCATGGTGATCCGATAAGACACAGGTGGTTACTCCAATTTTTTCATATCTGTGGATGTTTGCTTTGTTACTGAGTACGTGATCAATTTTCGAGAAGGTTCCATGAGGTGCTGAGATGAAGGTATATTTTTTCTTGTTTGGGTGGAATGTTCTATAGATGTGTGTTAAGTCCATTTGATTCATGACATCTGTTAGTTCGTTTTTTTTCTCTGTTAAGTTTCTTTCTGTTTGATCTGTCCATTGGCAAGAGAGGAGTGTTGAAATCTCCTACTATTGGTGTGTGGAGTTTGATGTGTGATTTGAGTTTTAGTAATGTTTCTTTTACATATGTGGATGCTTTTATATTAGAGGCATAGATATTCAGGATTGAAACTTCATCTTGATGGATTGTTCATGTTATGAGTATAAAGTGTCCTTCTCCATCTCTTTTGATTGATTTTAGTTTGAAATCAATTTTGTTAGATATTAGGATAGCCACACCCACTTGTTTCTTAGGTCTGTTTGATTGGAAAACCTTTTCCCAAACCTTTACTCTGAGGTAGTGTCTGTCTTTGAGGTTGAGGTGTGATTCCTGTAAACTGCAGAATGCTGGATCCTGTTTTCATATCCATTCTCTTAACCTGTGCCTTTTTATAGGTGAATTGATTCCATTGATATTAAATGATATTAATGACCAGTGGTTGTTAACTCCAGTTATTTTTTGTGGTAGTGTTTGTGTGTTTCCCTTCTTTGAGTTGTGTTGGTGGAGGGTTATCAGATGTCTGTGCTATTGTGGGTGTTGTTCCTCCATCCATTTTTGGTCTCACCTTTTTTCCCTTTCCTTCCACTTTCTTGCTTGCACTGCTTTTCTTCTTTATGTTCTTGCTGGTATCAGCTGCTGAGTTGTTTCATCTTCAACTCCTGGCAATCAGTTTGGCTTGTTTTGTAGCTCAACAGACAAAATGTTCACCTCTTGTGGTTGCTGGCAATCTCTTGCCTCTGTCACTGTCTCTGCTTTTCTATCATCATTCTCTCAGTTCCCTGCTCAGTTCACAATGCTGAAGAGACAATAAATACAAGCTCAAAGGAGACAAACAGCCTTTTGTTGGGTCTAATGGTTATATTATGACTGAGGTAGCATGGGAGAATGTCTCACTAAGTGAACTGGAAAATTTCCCTGTATTGATACACATACATGGTCATGCCTAAGCTCTGCGTAAGAAGAAAGTTGCCTTTCTGTCAGAGATAAATACAAAACTTTATAGATCTAAAACAACTATTTAAGGTTTTATGCAATAGCTAGATATTGACATTCTCCCCTTACAACCCCACTCATTCAAGAAAAATGTTATTTTAGTATTCAAGGCATCATCATGTAGATTTATGAAAGAGTCCATAATTTACATTCTCATTAATAAAAGAATCTTAAGCAACACTTATGGCTGTTTGTTTCTTTGGTTTCTATTATATATATATATATATATAGTATAGATTTACTATATATATTAATGTGAAATCTTACTAATATGAAAGCATCTCACTGTAGCTGTGATTTGCATTTTTCTAGGAACTAGTGTTGTTGAATGTTTTCCCCTGAGTTGTTAGATTTTTGTTTGTTTGTTTTGGCCATTGGCATATTTTATTCTGGGAAACAGATATTCACAGATTATTTGTCCATTTTTAATTAAATGATTTAGTTTTACAATGATTTGATTCCCTTAGTCTGGATGTTAACCTCGAATCAAAAGAGTAAATCACATATATTTTCTTCTGACCACTGTGTTCTCTCTTCACTCTATCATTTAATTTGTTGCAAAACTCTTTGGCTTTTTTGTGTCTACTTCCCCTGTAATTGCCTGTACTTTTGGAGTCAAATTTAAAACAAAAAGAAGCAAGCACTGATCAGATTAATGTAATGTGGCTTTCATTGTTTCTTTTAGCAGTTTTACAGTTCCAGGTCTTATGTTAGTGTTATCAATTTTTTTTTTTTTTTGGTTTTTTGAGGCAGGGTTTCTCTGTGGCTTTGGAGCCTCTCCTGGAACTAGCTCTGTAGACCAGGCTGGCCTCGAACTCCCAGAGATCTGCCTGCCTCTGCATCCCGAGTGCTGGAATTAAAGGCATGTGCCACCACTGCTCGGCATGTGTTATCAGTTTTATCTATATATTGGATGAAATAAGGCTCTGGTTTCTTTATTTTTTATGGAGATACCCAGCTTTCACAAATCCACTTATTATAAAGGCATATTCATACACCTGTGGATTCATTTGGAGACTTTTATTAGAATTCCATTGCTCAATGTGTCTGTTGGCATACCATTTTTAATCATTAGTGCTTTATAATGTGTTCTGAATATCCAATAAATATGAAAAATGGAAACAATATGGACATTTTGTATTAATTGTAGTATTACAGTCAAAATCATAGTAAACTATTCTTAGTATACATCCAAATTAAAAATTAAGGCACACATTTCTGACTGACCCTTGGATCAAAGAGTTATAAAGAATGTAGAGAATACTGGAAAACGTTGTGAAAATAAAATTAATGGAACACATAATATACATTATTCATGAGATACAATTGAAGCCTTGCTTAGAGGAGAAGCTGTAACTTTAAACCAAGCAAAAGATAATTAACGAAAGCAGAAGCATTTAAACTGTAAACTGGAGAATGAACGATCCTTTCTCCTGCTCAGAACTTGGGCTTGTTTCAACTTATATACAATCCCAGAGGCTTTCTTGTCTCACTAATTTCTCAAGGCATTGAGAGCTCCTCGGTGCCGAGACAGTGCACTGAATCCTGGAGCAGAGCTCCTGAATTCTTCCTCATTAAAGAAAGGGTGCAGAAAATCTGCTGCAGTTTCACAGGCAACAGGGGACTCAGCGGCAGATTGTTCAGCAGAAGGACTATGGACAGAAAAAAAAAAAAAAAAACAGAAGGAGCGCCAAAAGCCTTGTAGTTGACAGGATTTATTTATAAGTAAATATGAGAGAATATACAACCAGGAATTTTCTCCCAGAAATGATTGGGGTGGGGTGGAGTAAAATGTGGAGATGAACTTGCAGGGAATGAAAAGCCAGTGAAACATATTTGTTGTCTCATTCTCTATGAGTGAGTAGCTTATAGTGATGTTCAAAAGGGGCCCCAGTTGTGCAGCAAAGTCCAATGGAGTGGGGCAAATATATGGTTTTTAAAGTGAAAGACAGTGTATCAGTTACCTGTTGCCTTATAACAAGTCACCCTCAAGCTTAGTAGCTTGAGACATTTAATGTCTCCCAGATTCTATGGGCCAGGAAACTACCTGAGCTAAATTCTTTCGCTTCAGAGCCTCTCCATGGAATGTACTCAGGCTACCGACTGGACCCCTATAAGCTAGGGAGAGTTAGCATACACGCCACGGTTCTGCTCAGCATTCATTGTGGGTGTTGAACGGAGAGCCTGGGTGCCGTGAGAGCTTTTGGATGACTGATTCCTTGCCAGTGATCCTCCCCAGCATGGCATGTAGGAAAGCCAGATGAGAAAGAGTACGAGGTGGAAGGTGCAGCCCTGTTTATTGTTGTTATAGACGTGGCATTCTATCACATTAGTCAAATTCTATCCTTTGGAAACAAGCCAGACCTACCCTACATTGAGCAGGTAGCTATGGTGTAAGGTTCTGTGTATCATTAGAAGCCAAAAAGTCTGTCTGCTATAGACAAGACAGTAAGTAAAGTGGGTAAAACATCAGCTCACACTGAGACTGCATTATGGTAGAATGTAATAGCCAAAACAAAATTAAATGCTGGTAAACCCTAAGAACCCTAAGCTCAGACAATTGCTGCTTTCTGATGCCTGGAGTTATCAGTGAGTTGTGAACTAGACAAGCCCTGGGTGCAGCATTTTCTCTAAGATGGAGGAAATGACACAAAAACCACAGCAGAAATATTTTTAAAAGAAGTGTAGTCCTGAACTGGGAAGATTGTGAGAAGTACCCGGTTCTGGGAAGGCTGGAGGCTAAAGCAGAGAGGAAGCGGCTATGGCTCTTAACACACTTTTTTACATTAACAGTTTCCTGGACAACATTTTACAGAGTATTTTCATGGAAAATGTTTTGTGAGCATGTGGGTGGATTTCTCAAGTCTCTTAGCCATAGCTGAGTTCCTAAATAGGAAGGCTTGAGAAGCCCAACCAATGCAGGGTATTTTATTATTTCCTAACTTTCGTCATTTGAATCTCTGTGTGTGAATGTGCGTGTGTGTGACTTTTTCAAAAACTTTATCATTATTGATTCACTTGAAACAATATTGCAAATTTTACTATGTAAAACACCCATACATGAATATACGTTTATGTGTATCTATACATGTCTGTGAGTCCAAATCTACTACATCATCTGCGACAGCTTCTTCCTGTTCCTGACTCCTGGGTGCTCTAATTATAGACATACAGTACCATATTCAGCTTTACTTCTGATATATTGAGTGCAAGATTTTCTATTCACTGTTACAACAAGAAATCTATGATTCCTGGCCATAAGTAGTTTTCTTGTGTGACTTAAAACTGACATAAACCTACTAAAGCTTATTCATGCTTGTCTGTTTTTTACCCATAATTGCATGGTCACTGGTGATAGGCAGACAGAATTTATAAAAATCTTATTAGTAAAGTAGCATATACTAGTGGCTTGCTTTGGTTTATTATTTATTAAAACACAATCATCGATATTTCCTTTGTTTAAAAAAAAAGAGGGGGAAGTGATGTGGGAGAATTGTCTATATTCTGTCAATCATGCTTTAAATAAACGCTGATTGGCCAGGCAGGGAGTATAGGTGAAAAAAACGAGACAAAAAATAGAGGTAAAAATAAAAAAATTCTAAAAAGCAAAAAACTACCTTAACATTCCTACACAGACCACCAAAAAAACAGGATATAACCTGCCCCACTAAAAAAGATACTGAGCGATGTGACTAATATAAATAAAAATAATAAACTATATAAGTTATAAAAACTAATACAAAGCCTAAACTAATGGACCAATCAGTTTATCACCTAATACAAACTCTCTGTATGATTTTCTCTGGGACTAAATGGCTGGGGGACCGGACAGGACAAAAACCCCAACAAGTGGCCCATCATGCTACACATATACTAGTGGCTTGCTTTGGTTTATTAAAACACAATCATGAAATACTTTGTTCTTTGAATATTAGACATTCTTTGCAAATAAGATAACAGTAGTCACCTTGTAGTCCCTTTGCTACTTTTAATAAGCTGAGAGCTATAAAATGAATCCTATGCATATGTGGCAGCGGCTTATAATAAATAAAACAGCATAGACAACTAACGTGAACTGCACAATTGCTGCTTGCCAGGCATCTTGCCACTATTTTCAGTAAACATTGACGGGTTTGTTTTTCTTCAAAAGCTAAGTAATCCAACAGTTTAGTGATCTTACTCATTGCTGACGATCATCCTAAGCAACTCCCAAGTTTCCAAGGGATTGGAAAAGACCAGAGAGAGAGAGCTGTAGGATGAGAATGCTCACTACTGTTATCCCAGTGTCAATCCTGGAGAAACACTGTGGTCAAATGGAAAGAAGCCTAAGTTGTAGGTAGAAAATATAACCATTAGCTGGCTGCTTCATAGCATGTTATGGATTATGACTAATTATTATCATAGCTTGCAAGCTGGTGTGGGGAGGCCTTGCAGTTGGAATGCCACATTTAGAAGGAAATGATGCTCACATACCTGTTGTTTCTTACGGTTTTTAGCAATGGACAGAAGTATGTGAAGGTGTGCTTCAGTGGTGGTTATTCTCTTTATGTTTATTTATCTACTGTGTGTTCTTCCATGCAAGTCACGGCGCACTTATGGAGGTAAGAGAACGACTTGTAGGAATTGGCTCTCTTCTTCCTTTATGTGGTTTCTTGGAATTGAACTCAGGTCCTGGGGTTTGTCAGCAAGCACCTTTACCTTGCAGCTCTCAAGCACCTTCTTCTCCATAATCCCTTCTTTCACTATCTTTCAATAACTTTATTTTCTATCATGTCTTTTTGTTTGCTATTAATTGATTTGTATTATATTAAACAATCTGTAACCCCAAAAGACTCTATGAAGAAGACTTTGTTTTACATCAATATGTTGCTTGGCTTTATTCTAGTCTAAGATCAGGAAGTCCCTTTCTCTTTGGGACTCTCTGGTGAGGACCATCCATTATTAATGGGGCAATAGGGCCAATTTCTTACACCTGAGAGATTCATAGAAAGACTTGGAAATTGGGGTACCAAGAGCTTCTCTAAGAGTGTGACAAGCAAACCTCAAGACCTTGGCAGGGTCTTACCTTTCACAACTGCACCTTCCAGGTCCCACTTGCGGTACTGCATCTTCAGCAGCTGATCGTTTGCAGCACACTAGCCAGCCACTCATTCAATTGTAACTCTCCCTTTTGTTATACAGTAATTGGCCCCACCATCAATAAACCCACCCAGAAAATGAACTTATACATTCTAACATGCATGAGCTGTTTCTGTCAGCTGACATCCTGTGAGATTCTGCCAAAGCACTCAGATGAATTGCACAAACTTCCAGCTTACCTTTCTCAATATCATCTCAATCAATTTCCATGGGAAGAAAAGAACAGTGCACACTGATGATATTGTCCAATTTCCTATAGAGAGTAAAAGCACTTATAGTCATTTTGAGTGTTAAGTAGTAATTTCCATCTCTTTATTATAACTTAATAATTGCTGATGAAAACAGGAAGCACATAATTCTCCTTTTAGACACATTTTATCACTTTGTTCTGCCAAAGGAAGAGTTAACTTACCCTAAAGTAGATTTTTTGATGGTCATGTACAGGTAGAAATAGAATTAAACAGACTTTGTGAAAATCAAACCCCTATCTTATTTTTCAGTCAAGTAAACTAATGGCCAGAACAGCACCTACATTGGAAGAGCTACTGAAAGGGAAGACAGAACACTGCTTTCTTAATATCACAGTTCTCTACAGTTTCAATGTGTCATTTAAGTGTCTGGAGTGAACAGTATGGGAGTGCTCTAGCACTGAATATGCTCTAGCACTAAACATATGTGTATTCCATACTCAACAATTGTGCCCTAGAATTTTTATCAATTAGCGAGTTAAAAAGCACCCTGAGGTCCCTTCCTTTCTGCCACAGTGCCTCCACTCAGCCATACTCAGCACTAATTCACACGACTGCCATTTCAACATACAGGTAGAAACAGCAATACCGACATTTCCAGAACTCTGAGCAATATATTCTTGTCTTTGCAGTATGACGATCCTCTTCTCAATCTCGGCAGCAACCTGTCACTAGAAAGCCAAACTTTCTGTTGAAAAGCCAGGAATATCAGACTAAATGCTTGTAGCAAAAATCCTCCTCTAAAAATATAGGAGGATTGAAGGGTGACCCCATATGTGCTTGGGTGGATGTGATAAAATGCAAATTTGCAGTTTCCAGTGGGAGAGAAAATGATACAGTACTAGGTCAGAAGTGTGGACTGAATGAGGATTTTTAAATATTAATGTGACTGGGGGAGGACTGCTTCCAGATGGGAGGGGCATCCTGTGGAGAGAGGTTTGTGGGGGCTGAGGGTGGAAACTGACAGCCTAGGAAACTGTTGGGTGGGGTGAGGGGGGAAAGGCTGTGAATCCAGCATTCATAGGGCAGAGAGTCAGATAATTATGAGCTGAGTGCACCTGGCCCGAAAAGATCATGGAGGGAAGTTGGGAAATGTCCTGGGATAGCATGCAGATATCAACACCGGGAAGCCAAGCTTCCCCTAAAAAAAGTAAAGAGACATGTCAGGCTTCTCTAGAGAGTCACAGTGAGAAAAGGAAGACTGGGAAGAAGAGTGCTGCATCTCTTCCCAGTGATCAGAAAGTCTTTTTAGAGAACACTCACGTTTCCAGGAGAATCTAAATTCTGTGCAACTCGAAATATTCTGTGGGGATGACTCAGTGGTTAAGGTCCTTGTTGAATAAGGACTGGGGTTCAGATCCCCAAGACCAATGTAAATGTCGGGTTTTGGGGACATGACAGCCTTTCTGTAATCCAAGGCTCCGGAGGTAGAGAAGAAGCATCTCCAGAGCAAGGTGCCTAAGAAGACTATTTATTCCCAGGAACTCTGAGTTTGATTGACAGACTAGGCCTCACTGAAAAAGGTGGAAGAGAAATCAAGAATGGTTCCTAACATCAATTGGGTCCCCATATGTATGTATACTCACGCACGCGCGCGCGCGCGCACACACACACACACACACACACACCCAGACATACACACAAATTAAACTGGATAAAAGAAACATATTGAAATAAGAAAACAGAAAAGGCACCAAAAGGTGGACCAAAAATGAGTGTAGTTTTGTTGCCCCATGATGTCCTTGACTATTATTCTAGAGGAAGACACAAGTGGATGAGGGGTCACTCTGCAGTTTTCCTCAGATCTGCTTCCTCTACTCTACATAAGTTTGGGTTATTCCTCTGTCATTTCATTCAAACAGCAAGCAAGGAGTGATGAGGAAGAATTTTGCTTTTTTTTTTTTTCGGTTAAAAAAAGCTGTTCCAGTGGGTACTGCCTGTTCATTACTTTTCTCAGTCTACTTAATTGATATAATATTCTTAACTGCCCCCTTCCTTCCAAGATTGCCACGACCCCCAAAGCTTAGCTTAGGTAGATAGTTTGATGCACAATAAACTCTAACTACGGTGCCAAGCACATGGATTACAAATGATAATGTAGAATAGTTCAGTCAGCTTAGGAGCAGTAAATCATCACATTTACCAAATATAAGCCACCTACTTAAATACTGCTTCATTTCCCTGCATCCTGAACTTATGCTGATCTGCAGCAATTCTCCAACTAAGCTATGCCAAGCCTTCACCCAATGATTGTATAAGCTCCTATTCTCCTTTGCTAAGTCCTCTTCCATCCTTATTTCAGCTCCCACTCTATTAAGCCCATTGCCTCCTTCATTTTGAGTCTGTCAGCATCTTAGTAGACAAGATCAAATGTTGAATTCCATCCATTTCTTCATAAAACTATATTTTCTTAATGCATCACCTCCTCTCTGATGTCCAGTGTATGCTTATACTCAAAAATATTACTGGTAGCATAGATAGATAGATAGATAGATAGATAGATAGATAGATAGATAGATAGATAGATAGATAGATAGATAGATAGATAGATAGACAGACAGACAGACAGACAGACAGACAGACAGACAGACAGACAGATAGATAGGTAGATAGATAGAGATGTATAGATACATGGAAACATAGAAAATAAGTGTCTCCATCTATGGTGGTGTGGCAGTCTATATAACTTTAACTAGGTGATGATAATAACAGTTTAGACTCAGACTTCCTATCAATGTCATAAAACAACATGCATTCACCAGTACAGCTTGCCAGCATGCAGTACAGTAGGTAGGAACAACAGAAGTAGCAGGAAAGGCCACGGGTCTATCACACTGCCTTTATAGTAGAAACTGCAGATCCTTTTACAGTTGTTCTTCTTTGGAAGAGCACAACTGGACGCCTTCTGTTGGGAACTTCCCAGGGATTCCCATTTCAATACACACGCCTGTGTATGGCCTCTGCATCAGAGCTGAGCAATTGCCTGCCACTGGCTCTCAACCACATCAGACTCTAACGTTTCTTTGATTGCAAACTTCCAGGTGACCAGAAGTCTCCAACAAAGCTCAACTTCCACCTCAGAACCGATAGGTTTCATTACACTGCAGGGTGAACAAGCCCTTTCAGCCGTCTCCTTGTTGTCTGGCTTAGATTTTAACCTTCTTTTCAATCTTCTGTGTTTCTCCCAATCTAAAGTATAAGAGAGGAGATGGAGAATACTTTAGGACATTTGAAAGAGGATCTGCAGAGAGACCCTGGGGTGCTAGCTCTTGACAGCTTTATTTCAGAGGATCATTGGAAGGCAAGTAGGAGAGGATGCTATTGTTGCCATTTCGAAACAACATCCAGTATCACCTTCAGCTTTGACCTCTTCACCCTTCCCTTTCAAGAAATTATCCTTTGATTTTTCAAGCTCCCTTGTCCTAGTCAGAGAACAAAGAATATCTCCCTCCTTGATTTAGCATACAAATCGCGTTAGTCATTTTCTAGTTATGAAGTGTGGGGAAATTTTCATAAAGGGAGAATACTCAGGATTTCTATGGCTAATTCAAATATAGTGAACCTTAGAACTCTAAGATGAAGAATGGAATTGTTATATATTCATAAAAATAACATAACCTAAGCAATCAAACACCAGTTTTCATATATGCACAATAAAGTCAAGTTTTAAAGTGTGCAATCATACCTCCACATAACATGGCAGGATGTTGTTGTTTGTTTCTTTATTGTGTTCTATTTTAACACATATACTGCTATGCAAATGACATTAAGTAACTCAGTCAAGTCATAACTTTGCTTTTCCAAGGAGAAAAAAGTTACGTTCTTAAATCTAAACATAAGAAAATCCAATGGAAAAGCATAAGGGAAGATTAATGTATTGATTCAAACACCTTTAAAAATATATTTAAGGTTTTCACTAAGACAATGTTAATTACCATTATAAGTATGTAATGGTGGCAAAGACAGAAAGGGTGACATCATTAAAAATATTTTTCAAAAATTACGTCTTTATCAAATTCTCCATCATCTCAGTGAGGGCTAATCTCAGTTATTGACCTTACTACATCTGCCATCAACTAAAAGCAAAGCAGCTGAGTATTGCCTGCGGAGGATTTTCTAGAGTGGATCATTTGAAGCAGGAAAACCCACTTTACCTCTGAGTCACACCTTCTGGTGGCAGCTCACATAAAAAGACATAAAGGAAAGAAGCTTTTGCTTTCTGCTTTCTTGCCCCCAGTCTCCCAGGGAAATTTATTTATACTGTTATTGAGGCATTCCTTCACTACCACACTTCTGTTGGATTTCAACATAGATGTAGACTGAAGACCAGAAGCTCTCTCAGAGTCCTCCAGGACTCCATCACCAAACTGGATCTGCTGAGACATCTAGTTTCATGAACTGAACAACTACCAGGTTCTGACATTTCCACCAGAATATAGACATTGGACTACCAGAACCACGGTGTGTAAGTCACTTTAATAAATAGCCCCTTTATTATAAATATTCACTATCTGCTCTGTTATTTTAGAGAATGAATATAATCTCTCTACACTTCCCACTGTCCCTTAGCTCATGCACAAATATCTATTTTTTCCATTGTGAAATGCCCTCTATCTCTCATGTCTGCACAGCTATCTCTCATTTAGTCTTAAAAACCCTAGATTATTTTCATCTTATCTAAAAAAATCTCCCCTACTCTAATCTCTTAAACATGTCATTTGATTTTAAATATCTCATCTGGAATTAAGTTTTTATATTACAAAATTTAATTTAAAGTTAGTAATTTTAACTTACTCATTTTTTGTAGTACCTGCTACAGTGCTTGATGCACAGAAATTCTTTGATATATGTTTGTTTGATTGGATAACTTTGATGTTTTCTAATAATTATGTAATATAATAGGATAGCTGTTAACTAGTAGGATATTGAAATAAGATAATAAAATGTTCTAAAATAATGCACAAGAAAAATCGCTTTTAATACCTTTAAAATATGATAGGTCTTTTAGGGAATTTTATTATACTGGTCTTCTTAAGACCTTTCAGATTGCAGGTAGACTAATTTAATTTGGAAACATAAAATCATTGCTGTTTAAGAATTGTATGAATGTACTTTGTGGATGCTTAAGTGTCATGCAAATATAAAATACTGGTATTATTTGCTCTGTTATCAGTATCTGCTCTATCCAACTTCTTATCAACATAAAATCAAGATTAAAATATTTGCAGATGACAGACATATGGGAGGAACAGCTACGAAGAAGAAAGATAAAATAAAGCTCACAGAAATTCTGACAGATTGCAATAATGGGTAGAGTACTAAAATGATATGTAATATACACAGATATAAAATAACATACTCCTATTAAGAAATCATCTCAGGACTTACCTGTGACATTAGTTAATATAAACACAAGCAGGCCTGGGAATAGAGAATAATTCCAACTTTCTCTAGTAGGGATAATGAGCTCAGAGCAAATGAAGTAATATGCCACATCTGTCAGACCATTACTGACATATTTAATATTTAGGTATGAAATATAAGAAATTGAAATCTGGGTGAGAAATCTGGACTATGGTCTGAAAAAGCATCCAGAGTTTTGAAAGGTCTAAAACAGCATCAAGCAGTTGACAGATATAGGATTGTTTTGTTAGAAAGAGTATATTTAAGAAATTCGTTGAGGTGTCTACAAACAGTTCAAAGGCACTTAAAGATTAAAAACATAAAAATGCTAATCACAGAATAACTGAGGTTCTAAAAGAGGTACAAGGGCAAATATTACCTTCTTTGTTAAGTAGCAATTGACCTAAGCCACTAATGATTTTTCTAATAGCAAAAATATGTACCTTTAAAACTTTTATAAAATGAGTTTCCTGTGGTTAGGAATACTCAAAGACAAGAGGTTTATTGTTAACAGGATATTTCTGGAATATGCCATAAATTTTGTGCATATTAGCATTGTCTTGTTTGGAAAGTGCATGTCCATTGACCTGATCATTCACTTTCCTCTAATCCATGTCTACTGCAATAGTTAGACATATATACAAGGTGCCACATGTTTATAAACTGATGAAAAGAAGCAATACCATCAGTTTTGTAGTAGGAAATCCTTAGCTACAGAGAGATCATGTAAACTGAGTATTCAGTAATCCTGCCATGATGTGGCTGAGATAGATGAGACAGACAGACTTCATTGTGAAAAAGAAACACCCAGAAGGACTGCTCTCATTATTAATGTTTTATTTATTCTCATTTCTTTTTTTTAATATTCTTTTTTTCATTCAAAAAATTTACACTTCCTCCCCTTCACACACTCCCCTCCCACTCCCCCACTAACCCTCCTCCCTCCCCCTGCTTCCTTAAGAGGGGCCAGGGTACCCTGCCCTGTGGGAAGCCCAAGGCCCTCCCCCCTCCATCCCGGCCTAGGAAGGTGTGCATCCATATAGACTAGATTCCCAAAAAGCTAATACATGCAGAAGAGATAGGTCCCAGTGACATTATCATTGGCTTCTCAGTCAGCCGCCATTGAGAGCCACATACAGAGATTCCGGTTTGATCATATGCTCATTCAGTCCTGGTCCAGCTGGATTTGGTGAGCTCCCATTAGATCAAGAGCACTGTCTCAGTTGCTGGACCAGCCTCTCCCGGTCCTGACTTCCTTGCTCATCTTCTCCCACCTTCTGCTCTTCGACTGGACCTTGGGAGCTCAGTCCATTGCTCTGATGTGAATGTGGGTCTCTGTCTCTATCTCCATCCATTGGACGAAATGTCTATGGTGGTGATCAAGATATTCATCAATGTGACTAGGTGAACCCAAAGAAAAACATATATAGATCTTCCTGGAAATGAGAAGCAAACAAGATCGCTGAGCAAAAGGTGGAGGCACAAGAATTGGAATAGGGGTGGAGGTAGGGGTAGTGGGGTGAAAGGGAGAGAGGGAGGGAGAAGGGAGAAGGGAAGGACTGGGGAGAGCTTGGGGGAGTGGGAGGGTGGAGATGGAGGAAGGGTGGATATTGGAGATTGTATAAGATATCTACATTAAGGAAGTCATTTTAGGAAGGGCAAGAGTCTTGTCTCTAGAGGGGATCACAGGTGTCCACAGGGATGTCCCCAGCTAGGTACTTGGGCAGCAGAGGAGAACGTGCCTGATCTAGCCTTGTCCCATAGTTACATTTATTCTCATTTCTAAAGAAACAACAGGAAGTGGCCATGATGTTTAGTCAAGAAATCACCCTGCTAACTATGGTTGATAATATTGGTTTTCATCTTCAGAAGCAATTTGACCTGCAATGTGCTTTGACCTGGAGGTCAAGGAAAAGAAATTTCCATCATTTAAGAATCTGATCTAGTCCATGTATAAGTGAGAGGTAATTCCTATAAAGATTAGAAACTGTGAACCATCTTTGTTGACTCCCATGGGAGGCCTTACCCTTTCAAAGGAGTGGATGTTGAGTGGGTTGAGGGGAGGTGGGGTGAGAAGGAGGAGGCATGGGAAGGGAAACTGTGGTTGGTATGTAAAATGAATAAAAAATTTAAAATAAAAAAATCATCATTTTGTAGTAGATTCAAAAAGTAACATTTGTTTAAAAGAGCTTCTTACATCAAACTCAGAAAATAGAGAGCAAAATGTATTAATGGGCCATAAAAAAACCAAATAAGCAAATCCAACTACATTTCAAGCAGATAGCAGAATTCAGTATCAATCACATGGAGAAACTTTTGTCAAGCTTGCAAAATGTAAGAGTTGTGGGGTTGCATGACCTTCTTCCAAAATTCCATACACAAAAGTGTGTGGAATGAGACAATATACAACAATAGATACTCCTTACAGGAAGGACATAGGTAACTTACATAGCTTTGAAGGTGAAACAGATGGCAATGCAGATGTCAGAATGAGTAGGAAGGCAGGAACCTGTGATATCTGCCCATGAAAGCTGGAGGAGCTGAGAGGAACCATCCAAGAGAGGTAACATGGCAGAGTTATAGATCAGGCTTGATGAAGCTCAAATGACAATCATATGCCTCAGATGAAAAACATGGATTTACAAAGGTTCATTTGCACTGTGCTAGTTATTAATCTACTGTTCAACCTATTGTTCCTTTCTGTATCTCAATTCATTGCTTGTGTTAGAATGATCTTTAATCAATGCCAAACACACTGCTTTCCTTCCTGTAGCTACCAGTTTGCTTTGCTTCTGAGAAGTGACTAGAGGATTTTTTTTTTAGTTTCTACATAGTATTTATTAAAGGTAATTAAATTTTAAAAAGAAAGTCAGTTTCTATATAGTAATACAATCTCAAATTTCAAATTACTTGACTTAGTAGTTTTAATTTTTAAATACTTGACTTAATTATGTATTTTCTTTTTTACTGTTTTATTGAACTATATCGTTTTCTCTACTCCACTCCCATTGTACCTCTCCCAAGGTCCCCAAGCTCCCAGTTTACTCAGGAGATTTTGTCTTTTTCTACTTCCCATGTTTATTAGATGTATGTATGTCTCTTTTAGAGTCCTCATTGCTGTCTAGGTTTTCTAGGATTGGGAACTGTAGGCTTGTTTTTCTTTGCTTTGCTTTATGTCTAAAAGCCATTTATGAGTGAGTACATATGATATTTGTCTTTATGGATCTGGGATACTTCACTCAATATGATGTTTTCTAGATCCATCCATTTGCCCACAAATTTCAAGATGACATTATTTTTTCTTTTGTGTGGTACACCATTGTGTAAATGTAACACATTTTGCTTATCCATTCTTCGGTTGAGGAACATTTAGGTTGTTTCCAGATTCTGGCTATGGCAAACAATCCTGCTATGAACATAGTTGAGCACATGTCCTTGTGGTACGATTGAGCATCCTTTGGATATATACCCAAAAATGTTATTGCTGAGTCTTAAGATAGGTTGTTTCCTAATTTTCTGAAAAATTGCCATACTGATATCCAAAGGGGCTGTACCAGTTTGCACTCCCACCAGTAATGTAGGAGTGTTCCCTTTACCCTACATCCTCTACAGCATAAGTTGTCATCAGTGGTTTTGATCTTGGCCATTTTTACACTTGTAAGATGGAATCTTAGAGTTGTTTTGGTTTTATTTCTCTGATGACTAAGGATGTTGAGCATTTCCTTAAGTGTCTTTCAGCCATTTTAGATTCCTCTGTTGAGAGTTCTCTGTTTAGGTCTGTACCCAATTTTTTATTGGATTATTTGGTTTTTTGATGACCAATTTCTTGAGTTATTTGTATAATTTGGAGATCAGCCCTCTGTTCAATTGGGGTTGATGAAGATCTTTTCCCATTCTGTGGGCTGCCATTTTGTCTTGTTGACTATGTCTTTTGCTTTACAGAAGCTTTCCAGTTTCAGGAAGTTCCATTTATAAATTGTTTTTCTCAGAGTCTGTGCTACTGGGGTTATACTTAGGAAGTAGTTTGTGCCAATGCATTCAAGTGTACTTCTTGCTTTCTCTTCCATGAGGTTCACTGTGGCTGGATTTATATTGAGTTCTTTGATATATTTGGATTTGAGTTTTGTACTTGGTGATAGATATTGATCTATTTCATTCTTCTACATGTTGATATGCAGTTATGCCAGCACCATTTGGTCAATATATTTTCTTTTTTTCCATTTTATACTTTTTGCTTCTTTGTCAAAAATCAGGTGTTCGTAAGTGTGTGGATTGATATCTGGGTCTTTGATTCAGTTCTCTTGTTCCTCCTGTCTGTTTTATGCCAATACCAGGCCGTTTTCAGTACTGTAGCTCTGTAGTAGAGTTTAAAGTAAGGCATTGTGATGCCTCCAGAAGTTCCTTTATTGTACAGGATTGTTTTGTCTATGTTTGGATTTTTGCTATGCTGGGAAGTTGAGTATTGTTCTTTAGAGATCTGTAAGGAGTTTTGCTTGGATTTTGATGGACATTGCATTGAATCTGTAGATTTCTTTTGGTAAGTTTGCCATTGGTAGGATATTATGTTAATTCTACCTACCAATGAGTATAGGAGATCTTTCCATTTTCTGGTGTCTTCTTCAATTTCTTTCTTCAAAGATTTTGTCATACAGGTCTTCCACTAGTTTGGTTAGAGTTACCCCAAGATAGTTTATGCTATTTGTGTCTATTGTGAAGCATGATGTTTCTCTGATTTCTTTCTCAGCCTATTTATCATCTGTGTAAAGGAAGGCAATTAGATTTTCAAATAAGAACTAATACCAATACTCCTCAAATGTTCTACAGAATAGAAATAGAAGGAACATTGCCAAACACTTTTTATGAGGCTACAATTACCCTGATATCCAAATCACAAAAAGACAGTACTAAAAAAGATAATTACAGACCAATTTAACTCATGAACATTGATGCAAAAATACTCAATAAAATACTGGCAAACCGATTTCAAGAACACTTCAGAAAAATCATCCACCATGATCAAGTTGGTTTCATTCCAGAGATGCAAGGATGTTTCAACATACAAAAAATCTGTCACTGTTGTCCACTATATAAACAAACTGGAAAAAAAAACACCCACATGATCATCTCATTAGATGATGAAAAAGCCTTCTACAAAATACAACATCCCTTCATGATAAAGGTCATGGAAAGAACAGGGATACATGGAACATACTTAAACATAATAAAGGTAATAATATACAGCAAGCGAATAGACACCATCAAACAAAAGAGAAAGAAACTCAAAGCTATCACATCGAAATCATAAACAAGGCAAGCTTGTTCACTCTCTCCATACATATTCAATATAGTTCTTGAGGTCCTAGCTAGAGCAATAAGACAACAAATGGAGATCAAGGGGATACAAATCAGAAAAGAAGTCATACTCTCACTATTGTTGATGATATGTTAATTTACATAAGTGATCCCAAATATTCTACCAAGGAACTTCTACAACTCATAAACACCTTCAGTAATGTAGCAGGGTACAATATTGATTTTGAGTTTTTGACCATGGAGATTCTTGAAGTTGGTCTGGATGCTTTTTATATTATGATATGGCTTTGAACTTAAGAAATCAATAGGCATAAGGTTAAGGTTTAATTGCACATGTGCTCAAGGTGCTTACATATTTCACTATGACTCCAGCTAGAATGATTGCTTTCTAAAGTTGTGAACGTTTTGGAGGTAG
Source organism: Ondatra zibethicus (assembly GCA_004026605.1). Lineage (NCBI taxonomy): Eukaryota > Metazoa > Chordata > Mammalia > Rodentia > Cricetidae > Ondatra > Ondatra zibethicus. Next base: position 193,539 of record PVIU01000747.1, on the reverse strand, counting down.
AATCTCTCTGAGAATACGGACCAGAGTAGGAGAGCTCTTGAGGGCTGTAGCCTACCTCTGCTTCTACTCATGTTCTTTGCTTGCTTACTGGTGTGAACAAGCTGTTGCCTCATGTAACTGCCATAATAAATAGAGCTCTTTCAGACCCAATGCTGTCCGTAATGAAGATGCTGAAAACTCTCTGAAACTGTGAGCTTAAACAAACTTTTCTCTTAAATTGTTTCTGTTCATATTTTCTCACAATACAGAAAGTAATTGATACAAAAGTCATGGTCAAAAGGAGGAGTGTTTTCCTTATTGTTTCTTACATACTTCAGTCTCTGAGCTTTTTCCTACTTGGACTCTGTGATTTTTTTCATTCTTTTTTTCCCTTCCTTCCTTCCTTCCTTTTCTCATTCATTTCCAAAAACCCTCTGCTCATGGACCATCAAGATCACTCAGTGGATAAAATAAATGTACTTGACACCAAGTATGATGACCTGAGTTCAATCTATGGAACCTGCATGGTATAAAAAGAAAACTGACTCCTACATGTTGTCTTCTGACCTCACCAAACTTGCATAGCAAGTATGTACAAGTGTACACACAAAAGGGCACACACACACATAGACTCACACATTCACACAAAACACCATTTAAAATAAATCACTTAAACTTCTCTGTGACTTCATTATTTTCATTCACATACTGATTATAAATATTGTAGGAGTTAATATTATGTTTATATTACTATATATACATATGATAAAATAAATAAATATATAAATCCTGTTCCTCCTTCTCCTTCTTTCACTGTTGGCAGAGGCCATGGTAGCAGCACTAATTTCAGCAATCTTGGACTTCTGTGCCTCAGCCAGGTCTAAGTGGAATTTGAAACCACAAATCCAGTGCTGGCTTTATTCCATTCCAGAACGTCTGTAAATTTTAAAGAAACTAATTCACTTTCTTACATATTTTCAGCTTTAAATACCATGTGTGGTTCACAGTTTCATATACTGGGCACATGTTGATTGATTATATGTCTCTTGATTTGATAAGACTTGACAAGTTAAATATTCAGGAACAATGAAAATAGAGATAGGGAAGATGACATAGAGAGGGAATGAAGACTTCTTTCTATTGGTTTGCAAATAGCTCCAAATTTAAATAAACAATTCATAAATATTTTGGAATCCTAAATTTATTTCTTTCATAATAACCAAGGCAAAATAATTCAATTTCTATTTAAATATATACAAGAAAATGTTTGCTTAGTGGCATGCCAGCTATGCAGCTATGAATAGGTTTTTAAATAAATATCTCTCCACAGGTTGTTTCTAATTACTATATATTTCAGGTACAATGTATTGCTTTCCTCTGTTACATAAGGCGGTTCTTTGAGAATTTTGTTGTTCTTAATCAAATAGAGTGGGAAGTTGTAAATATGAAACAGCACAAAGCACATACATAGTTATCAAGAGTTACTTTGAGGAAAAACATGCTTGGAGAAAAGTTAGATGTAATCCAGGCTGCTAAATAACCTGGTCATTGAAGACTTCTCAGAAGCAGTGACAACATAAGGAGAGAGCTATTGAAGTCTGGGGACAAGCCAAGGAAGTGTTTGGAAGAAGAGCCTTCCAAGGGAGAGAACAGAGAATCCAAACCATCATCGAGAAATGCTTTTAGCAATGATGAGAAACTGCAAGAAGGACCATGTGGATGTTGTTGCCTGGTGTCTTAGTTGGGGTTTTTATTGCTTGAAAGAGTCAACATGGACACAAAATCTCTCTTTAAGGAAAACATTTAATTGGGTAGATCACTTACAATTTCATTGGTTCAGTCCATTATCATCATGGTAAAGAGCATGGCTGTACAGAGAGAATAAATAGGAGAAGTCTGGGAGGAAAAGAAGGAGAAGCATGAGAACAAGAAGCGAGAAAAGAAGGGTGCAGCCATACAGCCACACGGCAAACCATGGAGTAAGCTTGAAAGTAGGCCTATAGATATAAGGAAATGGAAAAGCCCAGAGGCAAAGGTAGACAGGATAATTTAAGAAAAGCTTGCTAGAAATAAGCCAAGCTAAGGCTGGACTTTTCTAAGAAAGGATAAAACTCCATGTGTGATTTATTTGGGAGCTGGGTGGTGGGCCCAAGAGAACAAAGAGTAAAGAGAAAAAAATGGCAACAGCAAAAAACAAAGCAACAAAACAGAACAAAACAAAATCCAGTAGAACAAAAGGCTTTTGCCAATCACTTACAGATCAAGAAGATGCAGAAAAAAAGATGGAGAGACCTCCAGCTTTTATTTGAGTAAGTAGGTAACAATAGCTGTCATTTGCTGATTTTTTAAGCTGCAAAAAATCATTTTGAAAGAGGGAGAGTTTTGACTATATTATCACTAATTTTGAGTTTTTTATTTGTCTATTATAGAATTAGCTTGAAATATTGGGTTGACAGCGGTATGTGTGTTTAGATTCCTTAACGTATTGAGAAATTGAACTTTCTTTGGCAGTATTTGTATTTACCAAAACAGCATAAATATTATGACTATAATTATTGAAAAAATCTGTTACATGGGAAAGACTGTTGTAAAAAAAGTTTTCCTCTGATTTGAATTTGTATGCATTTGTACCTAATGATACAATGGATGACCATTATACATTTAGAAGTGATAAATGAAGATAAAGAAAAACTCATGGTAATGCTCACATCCCAGGAATATGACTGCTCATCTTTCTGTGAATGTGCTTCCGGTGACTTAATATAACTTGATGGAGTCTTGTGCAATTGAGCAAATATTCACTGAAGCTATGTTTTTATTGCTGTACAATAAAAGCTACAAAAATTCAATACTGATGATATTGGTGCCATAATCAATATCTAGTTCAGTGAACTGAACGCAAGACTTTCGGATGAGTGATATTTCTATTTAGAAAATTGACATATGTCAAAGGAAGTTCAAAAAATGAAGGAATATTTTCAGCAAATTAGGGCTTAGCCTTATGTCATATAAATAACCCAATATTAAGAGCAAAATTTGCAAATATAAAGACTAAATTATCTTGCATTCTATCTATCTTCACTGCCTATTTCTATGTCAGCTTGACACAAGACAGAGACACTGGGAGTATGTAACCTCATTTGAAAAAATGACCCCAACAGATTGGCCTGTGGAGTATTTTTTTTTTGATTGATGATCGATGCGGAAGGGCCCAGTTTATTGTGGGTCACACTAACCCTAGTCAGATGACGGTCCTGAATGATATATAAAGCAGTTTCAGCAAGCCATGAGAGCAACAAACCTGGTCACAGCACTCTTCTTTGCTCTCTGCATCAGTTCCTGCATCCAGGTTTCTGTCTTGAGTTCCTGCCGTGATTTCCCTGAATGATGGACTATAGTCTCTATGATGAAGTAAACTCTTTCCCTGAAGATACGTTTGGTCATGGTGTTTCATCACAGCAATAAAGAAACACTAACTAAGATATGACCCTTGCTTGCTTAAACTTTTACTCAACAGGTATTCAACATTATTAAAATCTAAATATTTGATGGCTTCCTATCTCATTCAGATTAAGGCCAAAACTTTCAAGTGATACCTAAAATATTACATATTTTGACCTCTGAAGCGTCCAATATCTTGTCATCTACATTTTCTTTCTATTCTACTTTAGATCTGCCCCCCCCCGCATATAGACACATAACATCACACTACACCACCATTTTTTATTGATTTTATTGAGCTATACATTTTCTTTGTCCCCTTCCCTTCCTCTCCCCTCCTTTTCTACCTTCTCCCATGGTCCTCATGCCCCCAACTAACTGAGGAGATCTTGTCTTTTTCTACTTGCCATGTAGATTAGATCCATATATGTCTCTCTTAGGGTCCTCATTGCTGTCTAGGTTCTTTGGGATTGTGAATATTAGGCTGGTTTTTCTTTGCTTTATGTTTAAAAGTCACTTATGAGTGAGTACATATGATATTTGTCTTTCTAGGTCTGGGTTACCCCACTCAATATAATGTTTTCTAGATCCATCCATTTCCCCACAAATCTCAAGATGACATTATTATGTTTCCTGCTGTGTAGTACTCAATTGTGTAAATGTAACACATTTTCCTTATCCATTCTTTAGTTGAGGGGCATTTAGGTTGTTTCTAGGTTCTGGCTATGACAAACAATCCTGCTATGAACATAGTTGAGCACATGTCCTTGTGGTACGATTAAGCATCCTTTGTATATACCCAAATAGGTATTGCTGTGGGTCTTGAGGTAGGTTGTTTCCTAATTTTCTGAAAAATTGCCATACTGATATCCAAAGGGGCTGTACCAGTTTGCACTCCCACCAGTAATGTAGGAGTGTTTCCTTTACCCTACATCCTCTACAGCATAAGTTGTCATCAGTGGTTTTGATCTTGGCCATTTTTACACTTGTAAGATGGAATCTCAGAGTTGTTTTGATTTGCATTTCTCTGATGACTAAGGATGTTGAGCATTTCCTTAAGTGTCTTTCAGCCATTTTATATTTCTCTGTTGAGAGTTCTCTGTTTAGGTCTGTACCCCATTTTTTATTGCATTATTTGGTTTTTTTGATGACCAATTTCTAGAGTTCTTTGTATATTTTAGAGATGAGACCTCTGTTCGATAAGGGGTTGGTGAAGATCTTTTCCCATTCTGTGGGCTGCCATTTTGTCTTGTTGACCATGTCATTTGCTTTACAGAAGCTTTTCAGTTTCAGGAGGTTCCATTTATAAATTGTTTTTCTCAGAGTCTGTGCTACTGGGGATATATTTAGGTGGTTAATTTATGTTTAGGTCTTTGATCCATTTGGACTTGAGTTTTGTTCATGGTGATAGATATGGATCTATTTTCATTCTTCTACATGCTGATATGCAGTTATGCCAGCACCATTTGTTAAATATGCTTTCTTTTTCCATTTTATACTTTTTGCTTCTTTGTCAAAAATCAGGTGTTCGTAGGTGTGTGGATTAATATCTGGGTCATTGATTCGGTTCCATTGTTCCTCCTGTCTGTTTTATGCCAATACCGGGCTGTTTTCAGTATAGTAGCTCTGTAGTAGAGTTTGAAGTCAGGGATTGTCATGCATCTAGAAGTTCCTTTATTGTACAGGATTGTTTTGGATATCCTGGATTTTTTTGTTTTTCCATATGAATTTGTACCTCACTATTTTTATATTTGGTATCCACTATGAAGTGTTCACATAGTGTCCCAGTGGACTGTTCTATCATCTCCTTCGTGTTTCTACTATATAGGAAAAGGCTTTCCCTTAAAACTACATTTAAAATAGTCAGCAGAGGAAAACCTGATACCTCCACGGTCTTAAAACAGTATAATTTCTAACTGTTTTCTAAATCTAAATAAATGTTAGTTTCACTCCTCATTAAAGAACCTTCATTTCACAGCAGTTCGAATCCTTTCTAGAAAGCCACAACTAGTTGAAATACAGAACACAACTTACTATGGAGTGCCCAACCCCCCAAAACATCTATAACCCAACACTCATACCACAGGCTGAAGAAAAAGAGGGTAAAATGTAGGAGAAAGAGGGCTATAAGATTGTACTTTCTAGCTATGATGGGGAAGCTATTCCTATGCAACCTCTACAACATGGCTACCTAAAGAAGATCAGAACAATTCCAACAGTAGACATACCAATGTCGATGGGGGAAATCTTACAGGGCCCTACTGCAAGATAAAGAACTACAAGAAAATTAGCAATTACTGAGTAAAAGGAAAATTAATCTTCCCAAAAATGAATCTTTTGATCGACTATCTAATACCTAGTATGTTCAGCCCTACGAACATGTATAGGCAGGCGACACTGGGCAGACCCAGTAGGTTGTATGTATGTGATGATTCATTTGTATGTATATGTAACAACAATGAGTAAAGAAGAAGAGGTTACATATTTGAGAATAAGACTTACATAAGAGAGAGCAAGGAGGGAGAAAAGGGAGGTGAGTAATGATGTAACTATAATTAAAAATAAAGTCACTAAAAGCCCCATGTCCTCCTACTGTGCCCTTCCCTGGGTGTCTCTTTCCTTCTTAAGCTTATTTATTGTAATGTGTCATTTTTTATTACTAGGTTTATTATGTATTTGTTTAGAGAATTTTCCCTTATTAGAATGTTATCTTTATAGAAACAAAGATTTATTTATTGATTGATAATGTTGATGTACTGCCTGCTTTTATGTCAACTTGTCAGAAACTAGAATCATCTGAGAGGACAGAGCCTCACTTTAGAAATTGCCTCCATAAGATTGGGCTGTAGGCAAGCCTCTAAAGCATTTTCTTAAGTAGTGATTGATAGAAGAGAACCCAGTCCATTGTGATACTGAGTTCTATAAGAAAGAAGACTGAGCAAGCCATAGGGAGCAAGCCAGTAAGTAGAACCCTTTCAAGGCCTTTGCATCATCTCCTGTTTCCATGTTCCTGCCTTCACTGCTTTGATGATGAAGTGATATGTTATAAGGAACTGTGAATGAAATAAACCCTTTCTACCCCAAGTTGCTTTTGGTCATGGTGTTTCAAAGCAACTCTAGTAACCCCAAATAAGGCTATTGCTTTGCTCATTGATCCTGGCACAATGGTGGCACATGCTAGGCACTGAATCATGTTTTGTGTATGAATGTGTTAATGGATGAATGCATCTTGTACAAAATGGAAGGCAATCATAGATGGTATTTTTATGATCTATAGTTACATGCCTTATCCTTTGCACAAATGGCCCAGGCCTGGAGATGTCTTTCTAGAATGTTTTCTTTCCATAAAATGCATAAATTTAAAAAGTGAAATAAGGTTATCTAAAGTGGAAAAGGTCTAAAGTGTGGTTTAAACATCAGAGAAGGCAGAGGAGGAAAAGTGAAGGAAGAGGAGAAGGAAGATGCTGAGGGGAAAGGAAAGAAAAGCAGGGAACTACAAATGAGGGCAAGTGTGGTTTAATGTCTCTGTTGCTAATTATTGTGGGGCCAGATTCATCTGCTATATTCCCGAGAGAAGTACGGCATCCAGAGCTGCAAGCAGAATGAGAAGGGAGTACTAAGTGGATGGAACGATAGTATGAAGACTCCCAGAACAAAGTAAATCTGAATCAGGGCCACAGCTGACCACTCCAGACTCGTGGTTGTACACTGCAGTTGATGATAGAGGGAATGAAATGGCATTTTAAACCCACTGTAATCCCTCTGTTTTCTGTTGCCCTGGGAAAGCAGTATTTACAACGGCTCTCTCTGTGCTTCCCAGATGGGATTTAGCCACTGTTGTAACCTTGTGCTGTTCATTGTGAAGCTGGAAAGTACAACTCCATGAGATTTAAGCTGCTTTGAAAGGGGAAATGCAACTGTCAGCTCAGGTAGCTTTAAGCTGTCAGAGCTGGGTGACTAAATCAACTCATCGCTCCTCCACATCCCCACATGGGGAGAGACACTGACATTTTGATCTTCCTATAATAAACCCTGTTCGTGCAACGCTTCAGTCTTACCAAGGTGAATGCTGGGATCTTCTGTGGGACAGGAAGTATGAATGCCCTCTTTTTCACTTCCACGGGGTCTGAGTTATATAAATAACTGCCCATTTAGATTTGTGAATGCTCCCAAGTGATCTAATACAAAGCCAAACTTTAGAGCCATCTCTCAGTTTTTTTCCTTTCTTTCATTATCCACTCCTCCTTTTTTTTTTTTTGTTTGACTATCAAGAATAATTTTTATATTTCCTGTGACACCTAAGTCTTGATAGTGGCTATTGCTTCATTTAACATGAAATTTGCTAGTGCTCTATTGTTTAGAAAATTTAAGAAAATAGTGTCTCCTAGTTGCAAGGAAAGACCTTCTTGCTTAGCTTAATCAGATCATTCTATTCTGCAATCCATAATCACTGGTCAGAAATGAGCAAATGACATAAACAGTCCAGGTGACAGGAGTCTCTAGACACTTGCCTAGAATTTTGTTATGAGAACATTGTCATTTCTGCTCAGAACATTGTGGTGTATAGCTAGAGATCTGGGAACCACCAGAGTGTTTTATCCATAAGAGAATAAAGATGCTTCTCCGTGATAGAAACTACAGAGTAAAAGAGAAGTCAGTCACTTAAGGTCATTCTCATGCACCTCCTTCTAGAATTCAAGGTAGGTATTTATGATGAGCTTTTAATTTTAGTCCCTTTTATTGGATGAAGATACAATTTTGTACTTTATTCCTTTATGCCATTTACTTCCTGAGTCTTTTAAGCTCAAGCCAGTTGTTAAAGGAATCTATCATGACCTTTATTAATATTTGCATATGACTAAATTTCACTAATCATTCTTTATGACCAGCTTTTAGAAAAAGGAAGATCCTGCAGTTTAAAAGATATCCTTGTGAGATCAATAGAAGAGCTAGCATTTGGGATGCATGTAGGCTTAATTGACGTGAAAAATGCAAAGACTACTTGTTTTCTAGTGAATTGTTTTCTTAGTGGCCCCATAGCAGACAAGTTGCATATTTGCCAGTAAGTCAATAGCTATTGAGAGACTAATGATTCTTAGGAATAGTGTATTAGTAATCATGACATTGCTTTTGTGGAATAGAGAGTAACAAAAGAAATGTGTGCTTATGACTCCAATACATTTGCTTTCTTATTTGTTTATCCCTAGTAAACAAATTATACATATACACATATATATGTATATATTACACTGTGCTTTGATTTACATATATACTACAAAAGCTATATGAAAAAAATACTAAAATACATTCTTTCTCACCACAATAATTGATTCATTGGTGAAGTGATGGGTATGTTATTAAGTTTGATTTTTGGACTATCTATTATAAATTCATATATCAAATTACATTAGTTTAAGCCAAGAAAAAAAAAACAAGAGGTCAAATCAGGATCCTAATCTATTATGCTGCTTATTCGGCCTTTAGAATTGTGAATCCCACTCATCAAATTAAGGACTTCATGGTCTCCTTGATCCATGAGTCTTTTTAGGTATGTTCTTTCTTCTAGATTCAGTGACCCAATGTTTCTGCTAAACTGGAACAGAAATCAAAACCAAGACTGACACTGGACACTTTCTCCATGTTTCTTATTATATTTTATATCTTTTGCTAGTTCCAGAACAAGTGCTTTCCAAGTGGCCAGGCACAACCCTAGGACATCAGTGGTTGGGAATGACTTACTGTCTAAGGCCCACTTCAAGCTGACCTCAGCAGCTGGGAATAGACTCTAGCACACATGTAGGAATCTGGAATTTCTATGATCCAACAAACAGATTTGACATAAAAACTTGGATGAATTCTGAAAATTCCAATTAAAAAATATCCTTCCAATGTTTTCCTAGTCCCACGTGGAATGAAATCATTTTGATTTCATAGGTTGATCTCAGTCAAATTGACAAGGAGTCAAAAGTCAGAGAGACATACTGAGTTTTCTTGTAGGCAGCCACCCATGAAGTTAGAATCCAGGGGAAATCAAATTTCTTTATTTCACTCATTTGCCTCCTGTAATGACTTGCTTTTGCACTAGCCATAACATTTCTCTACCATTATGAAGATTCAGAACATTTTTGTGTATCAGATTATTTTCACTTCGACACAGTTTTCCCTGCCTCATTGCCAAACAATCTAATGTTCTGAGGTGCTGTCAGTTCACATGAAGGGACAATTTGCAGCCTTGACTGAGTAGGTGAAGTGTTCCATCAGGGCTGGTTACACTCAAGTCACGAGTGTTTACCTTCAGTTCAGAATAGTGCTGCATTTTCTGTTAAAGCAGTGTCTCTCAGCCTAGAGACCTCAGCTTTCTGAGGGTAGATTAAGATAGGTAAAAGAAAGTAGAATGAAGTCTTTAAGCTGCTTTTTCATTCATGGACAGTGCTGGGGCGGGAGGTAAGATGTGTATACTGCCCTGCAATGAGGTCATTTGGCTGGTAGGGCTCTGGTTCCTTATGTGAGACCAATTCTGGGGCTTTCGATATGAAATGGGCCTACTTTAGGAAAGAACCCAAATCATCTCTCACCAGGTTTTCCAAAGACTTGAGCCTTTGTGTTTTTAAGCATTTTTATTATGAAATAGACTTTGTGCCTTTAGATGTGTATAATAGACTTTCAGCTTCAGAGAAAGCTGTAAATAACACAGTCATTCCTTCTAGTTCAGGCACAAGGTTGTTGACTGCCATTTCAGACGTACTGGAGTTCCTTACCATCTCTTTGACTCAACAATATGTTGACCCTGGTAATCAATTCCTTTCATTTTGCTTTTGTAATTGTTCTAACTTATGCATCCCCAAGGAAAATATTTTAGTGATGATTGTAAATAGTGTATAAATAGTAATGTAATTTGTATTTTCTACAATGTGGTATTCTACATTTAATATTAAAATTATAAATTTCAGCAGGATTTGTGTACATGAAACTATTTGGTAATTGTGCTTTGCTAAATTGTATTCTCTAGTTTTTTAATATCACAATTCATTTATCCATTATCTGTTAAAGTATGATTTGTAAATTTTGGAAAATGGTGCTCTGAACTATTTTATTTTATTTCATGTCATGTGTGTGCAAATAAGTTTTCCCACTCTGTATTTGATCTTGTATATATAACATGATGCATTTTGATTAATGGAGATTATCCATTTGATATATTTCCCTTTTGAAGTCTTTTTCACTGTCTTTTATATGTCATTTTTGAAATAATTTTCTGCCTTAAAATTGAAAAATATTCTCCTGTGCTTTTCTTAAAAGCATTAGTTCCTTCTAAGTCTTACCTATTGAAGAGCAACCTAACTATTCAAGAACTGATTTTCCTTAATATAGTACAAGTCATGATTTACTTAAAAATAGTGTCAATTATTTCAGCATGATTTATTAAGAAGTTTTGCTCCTGCACTTTTCTGTATCACTACCCATGTGAAGCAGCTTTCATCCTTGCTTAGTCCTTGTCAATTGTATGCAACTGTATTTGACAGCACCACACTAGGAGAGTGCAATAAATACTATTACTGTAGGTCACCAATATGTAAAGATGCCAGAGAAAATTTAACACCTTAATCTACCTTTCTTTAAAATTTTTACATATATTTAGCTCTTTAACATAAACATTTAGAAATTGAACTTCTTAATATTTCGTCTTTTAACCTGAAGAGTTTATATGTTCATTAATCTAAATAAATAATGTTTTTACTTTTAAAATATGAGAATTTTTTCCTTTTGTTCAAATCCCCCACCTCTATTTTTTTCTTATTGCTTTAGCTAAGACTGAAGAGAGTGATGACAGGGGGAGATTTTGTCTTCCTAAAAATTACGGGAAAATGAAAAGCTTTCAGCCTCTGATCATTAAATAGCATCTTAGCTGAATTCTTCTTGTAGATACTATTAATTAACGAAGTTCCCTTGTATTCTTAGATAGCTATTTTAAAAATCAAGGTTAGATGTCAAATTTTGTCAAGCGCTTTCTCTGAATACATTAAGAATTTTTTTACTTAAATCTGTTGATGAATAAAAATAATTATTTTAAGAGAAATAAAATTTTTATTGCAGTGATACATGTAATGTGACTGTGATGTAACATTTTTTGTATAGTTCTATATTCCTTTTTTGAAACAGGGTTTCTCTGCAGTTTGGGGGCCTATCCTGGAGCTAGCTCTTGCAGACCAGGTTGACCTCAAACTCACAGAGATCCACCTGCCTTCATTGCCCAATTTAGTTCTAAATTCTTAGAATTGTGGGTCTTTGCTAGTGGTGCACTGACAACCTTATACCTTCTTTGTTTATCAAGTGCTAGCCTACTTTTGTTACACTCACGTGAAAATTGATTAACTTCAGTGGCTTTTTAAACAATGATTTATTGGATTGTAATTTTAATTTCTAGTATAGTCTTCAGTATTTAAAATGTATAGAATATCGCATGCATACACCACAAAAGTATGTATTTAAGACATATATTAGTTATCCCAGTATGCTGTATGTGTGGCTACACTGCATACACTAGAGGCTAATCTAAAGATGAAAGTACCCATCAACCCTAAGGCTTTTTCCCTTTACCTTCATCCTCTCCCTCTTTGGACCTATCTTCAGGTCCTTTCCCAAACCCCTGGCAACTAATGAACTACCTTAAGTCACTACAGATTAGTTTGCATGCCTATGATTTTATAAAAATACAGTTATATACTATGTATTATATTAAGAGCCAGTTATTTTCCATAGGGATCTTATTCTTTTGAGCATTATCTCTGAGTGAATTGACAGCTCATTAATTTTATTGTTGACTACTATTTCCCTGTATTAATTTAGTAATTTTTATTTTTTTAATTATCAAAGACTTACATATTTTAAACAATACAAATATGTGCAAAAAGTGACTCTGAACATTGATAAGTGAATTTTTTGAATGCCTATTTTTATTTTTTAAAATAAATATCTGAAATATCTAAAATAAAGTCAAATAAAGATATATATTTCTCTGTTTCAGAAACAACACAGTATTTTGCAATATAGTTTGTATGATTTTACTTTGTCATTAGAACCATGTGTGTAGTTGTTTAATTTTTTGACCAGTAGTGGGCATTTATTTTCAACATAGACATTTTAATTGACAGGGCAGAGTATATCAGTGACGTGTTAATTTGTTTTTCTCTAATAACTAATGGTTTTGGTTGTGGTGTGCATGTGTGTGTGTATGTGTGTGTGTATGTGCACATGCATGCATTTACGTGTGTTTATCTATGTCATTTATTTCACCTTGTAAAGTGTTTCTTCCAATCTGTGAGTTTTTTGAATGGCTGTTGTTTTTTGAGTGTTGAATGGCTGTTTGGTTATTGAATTGTAGAATTCTTTATACTCTTAGTAAAATTATTTTAGGACACATATTTTGCAAATATTTGTACTTGATCTATTACATTTGGTTTTTTTTTGTTTTCTGATTCTACTAGTGATATACATTTGAAAAAACTAGACTATTTTACTTGACACCCTGATTCTACGTTATTGTATATTTCCTTTCAAGAATCCCAGTTTCTCTTGTGTTATATGCAAGTAATTTTTTAAATACAAGACCATCAAAATAAATTTTTGTGTGTTATTTCAGAAAATCTATGGTACTGAGTTTTATAATTATATGTATTTTATTAATCAGGGTTGTCTAGAGTAACAGAACTTATACAATGAATATATATATATATATATATATTGGTATTTATTAGAATGACTTACATGCTATGGTCCAGCTAATACGACAGTGGCTACCTGTGAATGGGAGGTCCAAGTATTTAGTAGTTGCTCAGTCTACAAGGCTGAATGACTCACTTGGTCTTCAGTATATGATGGAATCCTCCCAAAATAGATTCCAATGCCAATGAAGGAAAGGACTTGCTAGGAAGTTGAGAACAAGTAGGCAAAATCCAAAAGTTTCCTTCTCCCATGTCTTTATATAGGCTTCCCACAGAAGATTTTGCCCAAATTAGATATGGATTAAAGATCTGGAGTAAAGTTTTGTATTCCATCCTCAAGATATAGATTAAAGGTGTGTCTTCCTACCTCTAAAATCTGGATTATAAGTAATCTTCCCAGTTCAAGTTAAGCAGAAATCCCTCACAAGTGTGTCCTCCAACTTTAAGTTTTAGTCAATTTCAAATGTAGCCAAGTTAGTAACCAAGAATAGCCATTATGAGACTGGAGAGTTGGCTCAGTTGTTAGGAGCACTGACTGCTCTTCCAGAGGACCTGGGTTCAAGTTCTAGTACCCAGGTGATAGATCACAACTGTCTGTAACTCCAGTGTTACATTAAATAGTAATTATGAGAATAAATATCTGTAATTCATTATGTTGGAAGAAACTATCGACTCTTTCACCAATTAAATGGTACCACCTGAAGTTTTCATAAATAACAATTAGATTGGAATTATGTCTTCTATTCCTCAATTTTCCAAATAACTGAAGGGTATTTGCTCTCTTGAGTGCTTTTTCTCAATCTTTTGAGATGCCTGCATTGTTTTGGAGTAGTGTGGATCCATATCTTGTTGTATAGTAAGACAAATTTTACACAGAAATGTTCAAATACCAAGCACACCTTGCATTGTGGGCATTGGTTGCAATAAGTTGCAATATATTGCCATAGTCATATAAATATTGCTTGAAAAAACTTGCTTGTATGCTTGGAAGCAATATAGTTACTTGGTTTTCTCTTCATGAGATAGCTCAGTATCTGGGTGTTTGCTGTCAGAGTGATACAATTCTCGCAGAATGTTTTAAAAAGTGATGTAACTCAGTTTTCTGGAAGAGCTTTCATTTTGACATATTTTACAACCTATACTTGTTAAATATTTATAAATAATCTTGCATGCTAGAAATTAATGTATATTCTATAGGAGATGAGTCAATTGTGGTAATTATGTTTCTAAAATATTTTATATCCTTCCTTTTCTGAATATTTAAATATCAATTTCTGAGAGAAGGGTGGGTTTTTTCCTTCTAACTTTGGAGATTTATCAATTTTTCTTTGTGTTTCTATCAATTTTTCTTTGAATAATTTGAGGATTTCTTGAAATATCTATATTTTTTTAATTGCCACATTATTCTACTTACTCAATGTTTTATTATTTTTAAATCATCCCTTTTAGTTCTCTTTATGTTAGACTTAAAATATAAGAAAATTTTAGTATTGGGTTGGGGCGATGGCTCAGTGGTTAAGAGCACTGGCTGCTCTTCCAGATGACCCAGGTTCAATTCCCAGCACCCACATGGCAGCTCACAACTGTCTGTAACTCCAGTTCCAGGGGATCTGACACTCTCATATAGACATACATAAAGGCAAAACACCAATGCATGTGAAATAAAAAATGAATAATTAATTTTTTAAAAAAGAAATTTTTAGTATCTTGGTCATTTGTAGCATTAATATCATCCATTTCAGCTTTCTGGCCTTTTAAATGTATCTCTTTTGCTTACATATTTAGCCTAATAGGCATTATATTCTCACTTTATAGATTTGCTAGCTATTTATTTTTAATATATGTATGCATAGTACATATATTGTTTTAGTGGTAACTATGTGGGTGTGTCCATGTGGTGTCATGTGCATATGAGAGCAGGTTCAAGTGGGAGTGGAAGCATCAGATACCCCTGGAGCTGGAGGAACAGGTGTTTGTAAGCCACCCTCTGTGGTGCTAGAAATGCAGCTCAGAGCCTCAGGAAGGAACTGTGTGCTCCTCGCCCCAAACCACCTCTTCAGCCCTTTGGCACTTTTTTATAGTACCCATTGGTTTACAACTTTCCTGACTCCTCACATTCCAGAGCTCATTCAGTCAGAGATTACTTTATTGATATCTAAAATTTATTCTGTAGTTTTAATTCTTCTATTTATATTGTCTAATATTAATTTTAGTAAAATACCATTTCTCCTTTTTAAATTATCATTTTATTACCTTGCAGCTGCCTTAAACATATTTTTCCACAATACATAAATTTTGTAACTATATTATATAAATATATTTATATACTGCTTAATATAAATATTTGTGTAGACTTAACACACCAGAATTTCCTCACATATCCTCCCAAGATCCTCCCACAAGACTTGAAAAAATGTCAGTGAAATGTAGTAAGAGGAACAGGCCGCGTCCCACCACCCGGCTTCCAGCAGCCCAGCTCCCAGCCGCCCGGCTAGCTTAACACCCGAAATAACCACACAGAAATTATATTAATTAAATTATTGTCTGGCCCATTATCTCTAGCCTCTTATTGGCTAACTCTCACATCTTGATTCAACCCATTTCTAATAGTCTGTGTAGCACCACAAGGTCGTGGCTTACTGGGAAAGATTCAGCATGTCTGACCTGGCAGCTCCATAGTGGCTCTCTCCCTCTGCTCTCCTCCTCCCAGAATTCAGTTCTTTTTTCTACACCTATCTAAGCTCTTCCCTATCAAAAGGCTAAGGTAGTATCTTTATTCAACCAATGAAAACAACACAAATACAGAAGACCCTCCTATACCAGTGAAATGGATTGCTGATAAACTCAGAGTCACCAAAATGTGTTCATGTAGCTTTAAGAAGTCAAAGCACTTCCTATGAGCCCAGATTTGAACTCTCTACTTTTCTCCTGCATCTCCAGTCTCTCAGTGGCAAATGATTTCTGGCCTATTTGTAAACAGTCTGTAGTATGAGTCTGAATCTATGCCTCCACTATGTCGAACTGTCTCTTTTGTTCCTGTGTCTATGTGTACCCAGCATGGGCCATTCATTGCTCTATAGTTGGTCAACAACACACAAGGCATCACATGGGGTACAGAATCTCTAATTATGGCTTTAGAAGACATTACATCACTGACTCCAACTGACCCCATCTGACCCAGATAATAAACAAACAAATGACTAATATTTATTTTATAAGGCTGCTTTCATCTTATTTGCTATTTCCAGAAAATGATTAACACACACACACACACACACACACACACACACACACACACTTTTCTCTGGATCAGGGTCATGAAGCGTACATATCTTAGGATTGCAGTTTTGCATTAGTTTATGTTGTAAAAGCTGATTTCAATGGATATTCAAAAATAAATAAGTTTGATTGTTTTGTTGTTCTCTTAAAGGCAGGATAAATAAATGGTCTACATACCTGGTAGAATATAATAGCAGTCTTAAGTCTTTTTTTCTATTTCTTTATTTAATTTAAATGACTTTTTTCATTTATTTTACATACAAATTTCCCCTCCCTCTTCTCCAGCCCCCTCCCATTTATCATATACCCCCTTCTCCATTCCTCCTCCATCTCCACTTAAAAAGGGACAGGCCATGGGCTTACACTATGCATGGCACATCAGTTGAGGCAGGACCAAGCTACTTCCCTTGCGTCAAAGTGGGCTAGGTAACCTAGCATGAAGAACAGGTTGTCAGAAGTCAGCTAAGCACCAGAAAGAGGTCCTGTTCTCACTGTCAAAGCCTTACTAAGAGACCAAGCTGCACGATTGTCACACACAGGCAGAGGGCCTAGATCAGTCCCATGCAGGCTCTCTAACTGTTGGTCTAATGTATATGAGCTTGTCTGAGCTCAGGAAGAAAGGGAAGAGGGATTTTACCAGCCAAAAGGGTCATGATGGGGGTACCCACAGTCTTAAGTCTTATGTGACTTGAGGGTGTATTATGAACATTGGCTGTGTGGTCGAGCAAAAGATCCAATCTGTTAGGATGTAAGTGGTAATTTCATAATAAGGTATTGCCACAGATATCTCCAACTGTGTTGTTGGAGCATAAGTTATACACTGATATAGATTAGTGTTCATCATGTAATCTTTAAATTTAGAAAATACTTAGAATATGGAAGCTGGCATAAATATGCATGACAAGATAAGGAAATATTCCTTATAGGATACAATTTTTGGCTGTCTATACTTAGACTAATTGTCCCTATTTTTATATATTCAACAAGATCACTGTGTTCTTCAACATAAAGAATGACACTCATATTACTGAATAAATAGTGTCCCATGCACTGACTAGAATAAGCTCCCTGAATTCCAGGTGCTATAAGGGCAAAACTACCATACTCATTTTTAAAAAGGAATATTTTTGATGAGCATGTTGAGTTATATCTGAATTGTGGGCAGATGACTTGTCAGCAGGAAGTACAAGAGAAGTAGATTTGAAGTTATCCATTATCAGTGTGTTCTGGATAACCAAGGGTTTTATATCAATAGTATTTTGTTTATGAAATTGAGTGTCCTGTTTTTAGGGGGAGTACATATATGAATAGGATTGTAATATCCTTTTGGTAGTTTTGATTTTTCCTTTAATGAGTATACATTTTCTTCCTTATCTCTTATGGTTAGATGTAAATTGAAGCCAATTTGGTCAGATATTACATTATCTGTATCTAGTTAATCCTTAGTTCCATTTTCTATTCATAGTTCTTTTCATTCTTTTCCCTTAAGGTGGTGACTATTGTTGATGGTGAGATGTGTTTTTGGTAGGCAGCAAAATGGTTAATCCTCTTTTCTAATCCAATCATTTTTGTTTTGTGTCTAAATTGAAATAATTAATAGTAAGTGTTATTATTCATGAGTATAAAGATAAGTCTTTAGGTTGCAGTTAAATATTATACCTATTTAGTAAACTTCTAGTAGTAATTTCTCCTCTCAAGTCTATGACCTCATTGACCATGGATATTCAGCTAAGTTTAATAGAGCAGGCATGAAGCTTCACCTCTTAAATACAAATAGGTGGGTGCTGATTAACCGCTGGATATAAGTGCCACTATTGCCCCTTTCAAAATCTTGCTTCTTTGATCTCTGTTGGGGTCCATAGGCATAATAGCTGGATTGGACTGTTGATTGCCTTTCTCCTTTGGCAGCTTGCAAAGCTTATTGCAGTAATATAAACAATTGTATTAGAAAGGAGGCTGTCAGGTCGGATTCTGTTGATTTCTCCAAGTTCTGTGTCTGAAGTGTGTGGTGCTTATAGCATTAAATCATTTAATGCCTGCTGGGAAATGGAGAATTAATGTTCTCTAAAGGTGACCTCTGATAGGTTATCTAATCCTTAGTCATCAGCCTTGGAAACATATACATGAGAGCAGCGCTAAAGGGATCAGACAATCTGTTGGTTATAGATAGATGTGCAATAATATATAATAATTATTTTAATAACTATAATTAAAGAATAAGAGGTCATGAATTTGGAGGAGTGATGGGTTTACAGAAAGAGTTAAAGAGAGGAGAGGGAGAGTGGAAAATAAAGTAAATACAGCACTCACACACTAAACTTTTTTTCAAAAGAAGTGAGAAAATTTAAAGCATTATTATTGAACTATTTGTATTAGTTCTTGTCATATTATAATAGACACTGTAGAAATTCATAGGACATACTGTAGTGTGAATTCTAATTGGTCTTAGTAATAAAAACCCAGCATCAGTTAGTAGGGGATAAAAGCTGAAAGATCAGAGAAGCAGAACAGCCAACCACTAGTTCTTACCTCTACGAAATCCAATCCTCAGACCAAATGGGGTATCCTGTCTCTATAAGTCCTCAGACTGACTGCTCAGACTAAATGTCCTGAGCTTATCTCCTCCTGCCTTATATTCTCTTTGTTTTGCCATATCCCTTCTTGTCTCCGCCTCCCTAATGTTGAATCTAAAGTCATGTGACTCTGAAGTACTGGGATTAAAGGTGTGAGCCACCACCACCTGGCTCTGTTTCCTTTTATTTTTTGTTTTCATTTTTGTTTTGTTTTGTTTTTTGAAAGAGGGTTTCTTTGTAGAGAAGGGTTTCTGTGCCTGTCCTGGAAACTAGTTCTTGTAGACCAGGCTGGCCTCAAACTCACAGAGATCCGCCTGCCCCTGCCTCCAGAGTGCTGGGATTAAAGGCGTGTGCCACCACCTCCCAGATAGCTGTTTCTCTTTTAGACTGGATCAGTTTTGCATAGTCCAGGGTGTCCTTGAACTCACAGAAATCTGTTTGCCTCTGCCTCCAAGAGGTAGAATTAAAGGTATATGTCACCACTATCTGGACCCTATGGCTAACCAGTGGATAGCTCCTCATTATGTTCTTCAGGCAAGATTTTAGTTCACAAACAAAATATAACTTTAGAAAAATCTATATTTCACAAAACTGAAAAATCTAAAATAAATGCTTGAATGCCTAGATATATTCTAGATACTACATTTAAATAAAAAAGTAAATAATCTAATTAGAGTCATAATATTCAATGAAATAGAAGCTTTACTCAAAAATCTCCCAACTGAAGCAAACCATGTGCCAGATGTATTCAGTATAGAATTCTATCAGATATTAAAGGAAAACAAACACAAATACTCCTCAAACTATTCAACAAAATAGAAAAGGAAGAACCCGTCCAAATTCTTTTCTACAATGCAAATACTACCTTGATACCAAAACCTAGGTAAAGTCCCAACTCAAAAAGAAAAATTGTAAGATGCATCTCTGATTAACATGGATATAAAATTTATCATTAAAATAACTGAAAAACCAAATTCAGTAACTCATCAAAAAGATTATACAACATGATCAAATCAGCTTTATCATAGAGATATCTCCTGGCACTTTTATTCAGTCCAAGAACATAAAGCTGGATGGTACATAGCAGAAAACCTACTGCTGTTATTTTGGTAAAGGGTCTTAGTATTAATGATTTATACATTTGTACATCTCACAAAGCTCATCAGAGAAGATTCTTTTCAACATAGGTTGCTATAAGACAGACCTGCGACTAGTCAAGGTGCAGACAATGTGTGATTGAGACTGTCTCAGCCCTAACTGGGACATCTGAGGCACATCTCTACACACAGGGCTGGGAGACCACTGTGGAAGAGACGGCAGAAAGATTGTAAGACTGTAAGAGCCCGAGGCTGTGGATGACTTCAAGAAAATAGTGTTTTCACGATGTGGCTGGGCATTGGCCCCTATGAATTTCCAGTTGTTGTAACAGCCTGCATAAGACCTGTGTAAGCTCATGCTAGATAAAGTCCTGGCATGGAGGGGGAGGGTGATCACAAACTCCCACCCCTAGCTGAAGAACTGTTGGTAATTGATAGAGTCCAGGAATGGGAGAGATAATTTTCTCTAAGTATGTATTCCCTGGCCAGTGGAACATGCTCCAGTGGTTGGCACACATCCCAGAGTATATAGCCACCATTTATTAGATTGGATGGGTTTAAAAATCAAGGACACAAAGTGATATGGGTATGGAAAGGGAAGTGGGAGGACTTGCGGATATGAATGAACATGGCCAAAATGCAATGCATAAAACTCTCCAAAAGTGAATATAAACTGTCTTAAAAAGAAGTAGTATCCCAATTTTTGGTGTCCAGCTGCCATATCAATATAAGAATAATAAATGAAATATAGAAACTTAGAAGTCTTTGCACAGAGCTTCCAAAACAAAGATACAATCTGGTGTCAGACTACAGTGATATAGTTACCAAAAAAGCTAAGTTTCAAGGGTGGTAGATAAAATAGCTTCTGGATAGTAATGAGGTTTTACATGTCAGAGGATTGATTTGTGTTAATGAATGCTCTGAATCAACCTCATTAGATCAGGAGAAATAGGAAGAGTCACCAAAGGCAGTATCTGTGAATCTAAAATAGTTTTAACAGACTCTTTATATACGACAACTGGAAACCCTGTTCTGGAAGCCAAACTCCTTCATAAGCCTTTCTTCAAAGATGTGTTTATTTTGCAAGATGTCATTTTCTTAGGGAAATCCCTTGCTTACCCTCTGGAAATATCTTTTTCCTGGACAACGTATCTTTTTTTTTCTTTTTTTCTTTTTTTTTGTTTTGTTTTGTTTTGTTTTCCCATACATTGTTTTGTTTTATTTTTTCCCAGGACCTATCTCTTCTGCATGTATTATCTTTTTGAGAACTGAGTCTTTTTGAATGCACTCCTTCCTAGGCCGGGAGGGATGGGGGTGGGCCTTGGACAACGTATCTTAAATCCAGAATCAGGAAGGCCAGGAGGAAGCACAGCTTAGGCAAAACAGCTCATCTTTATGTTAAAATTTGGATCTTCCAGTCAAAGTCAAGGGCATTCTTGCAACTGAGCTGATAAACCTTGAGTCTCTGAGAATTTAATCAATGCAGTGCTGCCTCTTTATAATGTAGGACTGGAAGCCAAACTCCCCTGTCTGAATCCACACCCTCAGGTCACATGCAACTGTGCAACTCCTATTTAGCCTTCTCTCTTCTAACCTGCAGCTGCTGGATCTTTGCTTAGTTTAAAAGTTTTCAGAGAAGGTGTGTGGGGAAACTTTATAGAAGAACATTTTCCCGGAGTCGAGAATAATTTCTTCAGTTTTATGTCAAGACTCTTGGATAAAAGCAGTCAATATTCAGGTTTTCAGTGGGAGTTTTAATCACATTTTAAAAGTAGCTATTTACTGCTTCGTGTAAATACACGTGTGAAGAATTAAATATAATTTCTAGAGCTCTCATATAGAGAGGGACAAGATTGTTTTCTGAAAACTAACCCTGGATTGCTCTGGGTGCTTTGTGTTTCAGTCATGTGAGTCATCTCCTTCTTGTGATAGAGTGATCCAAATACAAATGTTTTCACCATGAAAATGAGAAACCACTCCAAACTCTCTCTATGAAGAACTCTATGTTTTAGACATGAGATGATCATATTTCTTGAGGAAATAATAATAAGAAAAATCAAAACATGTTCTCAGCACAGAAACTGTAGCTCTAAATTTATTTAAAACCTTTCAGTTTTCTATTTCAATTCTTGTGTCAAATGATAGTAAAGGAAGAATGTGTTGCATTATGGGTAATCTGAGGAAGAATGGGCCTATGACAAAATTAACATGGACTCTACAAAACATGCCATGCCCTCCTCAAGGTACTGTTAATTGGTTGAAATGAAAAGATGGGTACTTGAATAAACAGGTTTACACAGAAAGCTCTGTATTCTGATATACATAGTAATGTATGGTCTAGTTTATCCTAGTATGAAGCATATGAGATATAAACTGGGAATTCAGACAAGAGCTAAAGAGAAACAGAAGGCAGGATTTACCATCTCTTCCTGTGCCAGCTAGCATCAAGCTGGCATTGCTTGTTAATTTTCTCCTTTTTTTCCTGGATAGACTATCTTACGTCTTAAAAACTTGCCAAAACAATTTCTTAAATTCTAGGAATGACAATTGTCTTTGGGAAAGGAATGGGCAAGAAGAGAAAATTTTTTAAGTGATAATTTTCACTTTTTGAATAATTATTTAAATATTCTAACCATTTGCATCAGTCATTCTCCCAAATAGCAGTAGGTATTTTCAAGGCAAAGTGATTGTTTTATATATATATGCATATATATATTGTTTTATACCTCTTTCATGACTGTTGTGCTAAGTAAATGTTGAGCAATACTGATCCAATGCTGAAAATTAGAAATGACTAATGAAAAATAATAGCAATAACATTTTCCAAACATTATGATCTATCAAAGGCAACACCTGTTAGTATTTTGTGTTTCTCTTCCAAATTGTTTTCCTAAATAGGTGGTGATACCTTAACACTTAATATATAATTTTCTGCATCAAATATTACTGTATCACTATTTTAATGACTACAAAATAATGTGTCATAATTAATAAATAAATTTTCTAGTGGGCTCATAGTTTACCTTGAGTTCTTTTGTCTTTACCTCTGTGATTCATTATTTCTTAGAATAAAATATAGGAAGAGCATTCCTGACCCAAAGGGAAGACATATGTTTAAGGCATTTGATGCAGTTGCCAAATTGCCTTTCAGGAAAGTTGTAGCAATTTAGAGTCCCATTAGCAGTGCATCAGAATATTTGTTTCCTCCAACTCATGTTGTCATTCATATTTGTCAGCCATTTTAATATTTGTCAATGTAATAGGAAAAAAATATGTCCCATTTTATTTGCATTTGTTTGGAACTAAATATGATTTCTTCTTTATCTATCTGAACTATCTATTGGAGCTCTATTTTTTCCATTAAGATGTTTAATAATATAACCCAAACTGAGACAGCTCTTTCCATAAGAATATGAATATATATTAGTATGTTTCTCTTTTACATTTGTCTTTCTTAGTTTTACTGTTTATCCCAACTATATTATCTGGATTTTTTTTTCTCAATGGGTATAGAGAAAGTAATTGTTCTCTATAGGAACAACACGAGCAGTTAAACAATAAGGTCCCTAACAATTGGCCCCAAGTGACTGGAACTTGAACTAAAACTAATAGGTTTCTTGACTTTTGCACTTATTTCCCACTCAGAATCAATCAGACAAAAAATAAACAAATACATAAATAAATAAACAAAATTCCTTATGTCCAATCATATTGTATTTCCTGCTTTTTGCAGCAACATCTTCCACTTAGAGCACACATATCTCCCTCTTTTCCCAGTATAAATCATTTCCACTTCTTTGTTTCCCTTGATTCTGTCTCTGAACCCAAGTAATGACAGCTGAAACTCTTTTTTCAATAAATTCAGATTATGTTTTGCTTTCCTGACTTTTGTGGTTTTCATCCATCCATCTGTACCATTCTTTGTGTCTTAGATGCTGAAGACTTTGCCCAAGCCCATTGCATCTGTAATTTTGTGTCTCATTTCATGTAGTACAAGTAAAAGGCTCTTTGTAAACAGGGGTGGAGTTTTACTTTTCTTCCGACTGCCTGGTTAACAAATAAACACACAAAGACTTATGTTAATTACAGAATACTTGGCCTATAGCTCAGGTTTATTATTAACTATCTCTTAAAACTTAAACTAACCCACTTATATTAATCTCTGGATTGCCACATGGTTCATGGCTCTACTGGTGCTCTGGCATCTTGCTTCTTGGACATCTTGATGGCACTTCCCTGTCTCCACCGTTTTTTCTCTCTGTATTTTCAGTTTGACTTTCCTGCCTATCTTTATTCTGCCTTGCTATAGGCCAAATCAGCATTATTAATAAGCAGTGAGAGTAATGCATATTCAAAACATACATTGTCCCACAGCATCTCTCCTTTCAGTCTAATCAAAAAGTAAGGTTTCAAGTTTAACATAGTAAAATTGCATACAGCAAAACAGTTATCAAGTAAGAATTACAATTACAATATCCAGTCTATTTGTATTTGACAAAATCAGAGAAAAACTATCCTATTTTGGTGAGTCCAAAGTTTTATATCTAATTTAGCCTAAGAAAAACTATAACTATCTAGTTTTAATTCCATCAAAGACCTGAGTAGGAAATAATATTGCCTGAGTAAGCAAGAAGTGTAGGCAAGCAACTTCCAAAAAATGTGAGAAATGACAGAAACAGCTGACTGCCTGGACACTCGCCCAAGGTTTCTCTACAATGTTGGGGCATCCAACTTTGGCCTACAAGCCTAGCATATCAGACAGACGTTCCTGTGAAACAGGAAATTTTGAAGCACTGTCCTACTTTATCTTGGCAAAGCTCATCAATTGTCTTTATTGTGTCCTGCTGGTCCAATTTGGACAGTAACTGTCAGCAATTGAGAAAAGGGCAGTTTCTTTTCTCAAACAAATAGACAACAAATAGCATACTAAGATTATTTTGATGTCCATCATCTTCTCTGGAGTTGACAGGAGCAGCCATGTCACATCATCATGTAAAAATCTAAGTTATTAAAACATTTATATGCCATATCCAGTAGGTCTTTGAAATGTTTGAAGAATACCTATCTATCTGAAATATATCTTTGTATATCTAGAAAACCTAACTAAAATGACTATGTTTGACTATTATAAATGACTACCTGTAATTTGTCATTCTGTATTTTAATTATATACTACATTTTAATGAGCTGTATAAACATGATATCTTAAACACGAGTAGTAATATACATGGAGTATAACAAAATTAACATTAAATTCATATCAGTAAACTAACATCCAAACCAATCTAAAATATTTTGAGATTAACAGTTGATTTTTGGATTAAAGTAGATTCAATAATCTCCCCCTTTCCCCATCATTTTTATATAATATCCCATTTTCTTCTTTTAGAATGAGTTGACCATGACTAATAAGAGTTTGTAACCAACCCCTTTAAGTGAAAACAAACATTTATATACAATAGTTGGTGTATTTGAGCATAGTTTTCTAGACTATTTCCTATTGATTGGTGGGCACTGGTGATCTTTGAGGAACCCTGAGAAAATTTAGAATTATGGCTAAGTCCTGACTGGAGTATTCTGTGAAGATAGATCATCTCAGCCAGCAGCCTTGATGCTGTTCTGGAAATAGAGCTCAGAGGGAACTGCAACAGAGGCTCTTTGAAACATCAAGTCATCTGGGCCATTCTTTCCCATTAGAGATTTTTCAAGGGGTCTTCTCTGATCAAACCTGATTTTTCTTAAAACAGAATGAATCCAGAGTCTTTTATTTCCTGTGGAAATAAGAGCAGAATTTCTTTGCCAAAGTAACATAACTTTTGACTTAAATTTTGAAGTCAAGTTATTTTTAAAATATACAGGTTGGTTTAACCTAGCAGCATCTATAATCAAATTTTCCAAATAGTCATTATTTGCATATTAACAGTCAAAAAATCTAAGGCAACATAATAATATACATAACCCAGACTCTCTGTGTATTTTCCAACTTTATGTGGTTTACTATATTTTTATTACTCTATTTCCTTTCAAAGGACTTTATTATTTTTAAATCATTTTTAATCCATTATTGTTTTTACCCTTTGTATTATCTCCCCCAAGCTTTTGCACATTTTTCAAACATGCTGTGACCTGTTTAGAGGCCTTTATCCTGAATCTGTTTCTATTGTTTATTTCTAACGCCTTTTGTCTGTATGAGCAAAAAGTCTAAATCTTCCACTCAGCACATGGCTGGGAAACCCCTCTCCATACCATGAACTGTATAAGACTGCAGGAATCCTCCATATTGCAGCTCAAGCCTGTACTCTGTGACCCATATGAGACAGATGAACTATGAAGCTGAGCTTGGCTCCATTTGTGTGTGCTTGGAATCATTTTTTAAAGCTTTCTTAGGATTTATGTTGATATATGTATACCATGTTGGAGCACCATATGTAAAAGGACACAGAGTTTTTCTTTTGACCCAACTGTCAGGTCCCAAATAAACACACAAAAGCTTCTATTAATTACAACATGCTCAGCCTATGACTTAGGTTTATTATTAACTAGCTCTTACAATTTAAATTAAGCCATTTCTATTCATCTGTGTATTGCCATGTGGTTTGTAACTTTAATGGTCCTCCAGCAACTTGCTTCTTGGGTGGCTCACTGGCATCTCCCTGACTCTGCTCTTCTCTCTATTTTCAGTTTGGCTTTCCCACTAGCCTTATTCTGCCCTCCCATAAGACAAATAAGCTTTATTGTCAATCAGCGAGAGTAATACATATTTACAACGTACAGAAGGATTATTCTACAGCAGGTCTTGGTATCCCCCCTGCATTGTTCCATCAGGCAGTTGGTTTTCTGAATGAATGTGAGTGATTTAAATATAATGTTTTGGACATTGGAGATAAGGCTTAGTAGGTAAAGTGCTTGCCTTTTTGTAAGGATTCAAGTTCAGATGCCAAAGACCATGTAAACGCCAGGTAGACCTGATGGTCACTTGTAATTATACCATTTGGGAGGCAGAAATCATGGTCATGTGAATAGCTAGACTTCCTGGAATTAGTGAGGGAGTCTGCCTCTATAATAATGTATAGAGCAACTTAGAAAAGATACTTGATATCAGCTTTGTGGTTTCAAACACATACTAAGACCCCTGTACACTCACCCAAGTATATATAGTGCCCATATATATGTAAATATACATACATTCACACATATATACAGGCAAATAAACATCTTTTTTATTCTATTAACTTCTATGAAAATAGTCATTGTTAACATAATAATAATGAAATCAATTCCCGCAGGCTTAGAGTGATTCTCAAATTTGTTGTTGATAATTATTTCAAGGAACCAAGACACTGACTTCAAGCTGCTGCAAACAGAAAGTGATATGATACAATAAGTCTGGAAATGTGAACAAGAATTAACTTTTGGGGGGGGGGAACTGGATAGATGGTTCAGTGGCTAAGAGCATTTGCTGCTCTTGCAGAAAACCTGAGTGTAGTTCCCGGCACCCATGATACTTGACACTACCACCAGGATCTTCAGCACTATGGTATCCAATGCCCTCTTCTGTCATCCAAAGGTACTCACACACACACGCACACACACACACGCGCGCGCGCGCGCACACACACACACACACACACACACTGTGTGTATGTGTATATAAATGAATATATAAAAATAAATGAAATATCTGTGTGTGTGGCTATGTGGGTATGTGTGCTCGTGGATATGTGTGCATGCAATTGTGTAAGTGTGTAGGCACAAAGATGACCTCTGTGTCAGTCCTCAGCCACCACCCTACTTGGTCTATTGACAGATGACCTTTTGCCAGCACTAGAGGCTCAAAAATCAGAAGTCAGCCTGGCACTCAAAACACAAATACCACCACACACAGCATTAAATATAGGTTTGAGGGACTCAAGTGTTAATCTTGCAAGGAGAATACTTTCTCAGTCTCCCTCCATAGTCTCAAAAATCAGTATTTTAAGAAAATGCTTCCAATAACTTTGCTAATATTGACCCTGTCCTGAAAACCACAGCTCTTGATGTGCTAGGTATTGGAATTTCACTGTGAATGTAAAGTAAAATTATGAAGAAGGCAAGAAAGAAGGGAGAGAAAAGGAGAAAATTCCATTCCATTTCATAGAAGGAGGAGATAAAGAACAAGAAGTATCAGCTGCCTTCTTCCTCTTTCAACAAACTTCAAATAGAGACCAATCTTTTCTTTGAGCCATATCAGGCACACACTTGACATGGGTGATTTCCATGTCTTGTAGCTCTTGTTAAGCAGAACATCCATCACTGGGACAAACTTAGAATGTTTGTGCAAACACCAGTCACCCTGATCACTCTCCACCAATGACCAGGTCCTGGACTGTCAGTTAGAACAGTGCTTTCAATCTCTCAGCCCATCAGCTTTCCTGCAAGCTGTTTATGAAAGGAATCTTAAAGAGGAAAAGAAAGGAAATATTTAACTTCCTGTTAGAAACATGAGAATTCCATTGTACTTACATGTATATATCTTGTAGTTTTAATTGCTTCATAAGCATCTGTATGTTTTTTTTAAGTTAAATGGAAGAAATAGTAACATTTAATTTCTTCTAGTTGTGATATAAATGTTTTAGAAAAAAGGGACATAAAACATAAATTCCAGTTTATCTTCTCTACCATAGTCATTATGTTTTGTCCACTGTTTTCTTTTCATTGCTTACATTCTATATTAAAGGTTTTTCTTTTCACTATTTATTCTGCAATCTGAAATTGAACTCTGGTGTGGGACAATGGTTTATATTCTGTCAATTATGTTTTAAATAAATGCTGATTAGCCAGTAGCCAGGCAGGAAGTATAGGTGGGACAACCAGACAGGAAGTAGAGGCGGGTCAATGATAACAGGAGAATTCTGGGAAGAGGAAAGCTCCCTCTGCAGTCCTGTCCAGACACAGAAGAAGCAACATGTGACTATGCTGCTGAAAAAGGTACTGAGCCATGTGGCTCACACAAACAAGAATAATGGACTAATGTAAGTTATGAGTTAATAAGAAGCCTGAACTAATGGGCCAATCAGTTTATGATTAATGTAGACCTCTGTGTGATTTCTTTGGGACTTAACGACTGTGGGAACTAGGCAGGACAGAAACCTCAGACAACAGAACTCAACCTTTTCATTTCCTTACTACACTCTCACAGGGATGTCTGTGTCATTTCAGCTTAAAGGCTTCTCTTTCTACAGACCTTCTCTTAATTTTCCAAGACTCAGTTTTCTAATATGTAAACTCATGTTAAAATTAATCTTCAGCTTATAGGTAAACAGATGTAATGGTAAGCAAATTTACATGTTTAATACAATGACTGAGTGAATTAAAGTATATAAAGCATTAATAATTATACTCAGAATTTAAATAAGTACATCCCAAATGTTAATTCTTAACATTGTCATGTTACAATGCCATAATGAGATATCTCTGAAATTAAAGGAACTATTTTGCTCATTTAAAAGTTATATCAGCTATCATTTGATTTAATATTCTCAGATTTTTATAATTAATACAACAGTTCTGGGGTGAATGTCTGGAATTTTATTTAATGTTTCCAACTAATAATATTAAAAGAACTATGTACAAGTTTTGGATGAAAAAAATGTATTTCTCTTTGCGGATGACTTTGACTCTTTAGTTTTTCTTCCCATTTGCTTAATAAATCTACATACATTCTCTCTGCTTAACAAAAGTCCTATCTTTTGTTCAAAGAAAATAATAGCAGCAAACATCTAATGTAAACCTACATATATGAACTAGTGCATATATATATATAATTTATTCCTTGAAATAATCACCTAGGGTCTGTATTATCTCTATTAAATAGATAAGTAAAGCTGCTTGCTGTGCTAAATAACTTTCTCACTTTGACAGTTCCCAAAGAATAGAGCCAAGAATAAGTTGTAGATATTTTTGGATTGGCAATCATCTTCCTCTTTGAGGAGGGTCATCTAACCCCAAATGCAAAACTCTTTGCATGTTACTAAATGGTTTCCACAGTTCCACCTACAATCTATGGACATGAGGAAAATGCATGTCATTGGAAGTCGTTATCTAGTCTGCCAAAAATGACAAAAGAACTGCTCCAATACTGATGACATCAGAAGGAAAAGTCAGTAGACTTTAAAAATTATGTTTTCTGTTTTTTACCTCATTCTTACAAATAATACTTTTCACAATAGACTTGATCATTTAGAAACATCATTAGTAGTCAATTCATGGATTAAAAACAAGATATTAATGATATAACTCAAGTAGAAAAACACGTTCTTAAAATATCTCTGCTTCTGTTTTGAGCATGGCAATTGTCAGCTCAATTAATAATATCCAAAAGACTTCTCACCCTCTAATATTTAGAAAACACAAACAAAAGCCAGGCTGTTTGTAAAAACAAAGTTACTTCAAAATCATTTAGTCTCATTGTCTTTTTGTTTGTTTGTTTTGTTTCTTTTTTTGTTTTGTTTTCCAAGATATGGTTTCTCACTGTACTTTTGGAGCCTGTCCTAGAACTTACTTTGTAGACCAAGATGGCCTTGAACTCACAGAGATCTGCCTGCCTCTGCCTCTAGAGTGCTGGGATTAAAGACACACTCCACCACTGCCCAGCTATAGTTTAAAACTCTTAATGAATTTCAACAAGAATATACTTTCCCATGGTGGAAATTCTGATAAAAGTGATATTGTTGTGTGTTTTTATGTGAAAGCAAAGGCTAACTCTCCCTTCAGGTTTTTTGCTACCTTCTTTCCTTCTGCTATAACTGTTCTGAACTGTTTGACTTCCTAACTTAGACCAGCTGGTATTTCATGCAAGGAACTCTAAATATTAACAACATTTAAATAATATTGGGAAATATAGATGTAGAACACTTCAAAATATTTTATAAACATTGGTACCAACTTTCAGGTAAAAAATACAAATGACATCTTGAAGTCCATGGACAAGAGAGCATAGTGCTACCTCTGGTTTCAGTGTTAAGGACTGTAAGATGATGAGCTAAGTCTACTATATAGCCTGTAGTTTTTATACTTAGCAGAGAGTAGCATGGTAAATACAGCATGATAATTTTCTGAAGAACAAACCTTCTCACCAGATACTGCTTCAAATTTAGTATATATGGTCATATTTTGCCAATCACTTCCAAATTCAAATGCAACTTCTTCTGTAGATATATTTAAATTGAGATGTGATTAATAAACCTTAAAACTAGATAATCTTTTGGAGAGATATTTTAGAATATAACACTTGTGCATTATCTTGTATGTTTTTCTAAACTATTCCCTACAAATTAGACCTCTATTTCCTATTTAAATAAATCATTCATTCACCTTTTAACTAAAATTCATGAATCATTTTACTTCCCCACTTGATTTTGACTCCATTGCACCCTTAGGAATCAACATTAAGGCATTGTGCTTTTGTTTAAAGGTGAAGCTGCTGGCTTTGCCATGGCACAAAAAATATTGTTTTAGCTTCATTCTCCTTCAGTCAGTTGGAAGAACAAATAAATAGCAAGGGTAAAAATAAGGAAGTATAAAGAAAAATGGCATACCTCTCCACAGATTTTGAAATCATTCAAGGAAAAAGTGTAAAATATTCTACTTTAGGGAAAAAAAAGAAGTGTGATGTGGAACTCTCAGATCTAAGAGTGGATGGCAAGGCAGTTCTGTTTTCATATTAATACCTTAGTAACAGCTAAGGCCATAATTTATTTATTCAAATTAAATATATATTACACTTCAAATTAATAATATTCAACTATAAATCAAATTAGTTTCTTAAAACCTGTTAAAACATATAATCTACTAGAGTGAAAGAATGTTGCTTGCCTACATTCCCTTTCCCCCCTTTGTGCTTTTATTGCCCTATTTTGACCATATGTTACTAACACAACTGTTCCAGGTTATAATTATCACTATGCACTTCTATGTGTTTCAAGAATGAGACAAACAAGCAACCATATACATATGTTTATTATGTTAAGCTTATCATTGCTGGTTGTCTTCATTTGTTTCTATGGGTTCTAGTGCCCATCTGCTATCCTATATTCATTCCAATACAGTTCTGTTCACACCCACATCCTTTGTTCTATTATTACCAAATATAAATCCTTCTACATATTATAGGTCCAAAATTCATGTGTGATCTCCCCTCAGTATCATCTTGGAATTGTATTCTGAAATTCAATCCTTAAGAGTCCAAACGGCTCTATAAAAATTGATTCAGTTTTTACATATAATCTATGTACATCCTTCCATGTATTTTTTTAGTTCTTTAAGGGACTAACAATGTACACATTGTGTAAATGGTTGTTACATGAAACTCTTTGAGAATAATTAAAAGATCGCTATATATGTATTCAGCACATATGTTATGAGAAACCTTTTTTTCCATTACTGTAAAGAAGACTTAGCAACTAAAACCTTACACCACTCTTGCAGGGTACCCTAGTTTGTTTCCCATCACCCTCACCAGGCTTTTACAGTTTACTGTACCTCCAGTCCCCAGGGATCAGACATGTCCTCTGACCTCCATGGGCACTGCACTCACATACACATACACACATCCCCACCCACACAACATGTATTATACATGTAATTAAAAATTAAAAAGTGTTTTTTAAATTTTTAAATTTTAATTTTTAAAAAATTAAAAAATCATTTCATATTGATTGGATCCACAGGTGTGCAATGCAGTTACAAAGAACACAACCAACTGTGTATTTGCATTTATAGTCATCAAATTGCTTTTTTAATGATTCAAGAAAGGGATAAAATATGCAATTATGCATTTATAATTATATAATTGCTATTATTGATAGACATGACATTTTTGCATAGATTCAAATACCATCTGGTGTCACTAACTGTCTTTGGCTAAAACTTTCTACAGCATTCTTTATCACTTGGGTATGCTGCAAAAATCTTTTTATTTTTTCCTCACCTGGGTTAATTTGAAAGTGAGATTGTTGTATGCAAGGTTGCTGGACAAGAAACATTCCACAGGATAATTTGTTGTGGCTAATTTTTTGTTTTGTTTTGCTTTTCAACTCTCAGTATGTTGAGTATGCCATCCATTTATTATCCTTTGCTTTAGATAGATAAGTTGTCTGTTAACTTTGTCATTATTTCTTTGGACATGACAAATTTTATCTTACTGCCTTCAATTTTTTTCTCTTTGTCATTCATACTTTTACTAAGCTGCCTGCATGTGAGTCTTTCATTTGACTTTGATTATTCCCATTTATTTGATTAACTTTTGGGATGGTAAAATAATGTTGTCAAACTTGGGGAGTCTGTAGACATTCATTCTCACTTTTCTATTCTTTGTCTCATGGTTTCAATTCATGTCATTTAAGGCCTTTGTTGTTGACCTCTGGTGAGGCAAAGATCAGAGTGAAGAAACACATTAAAGTTGCTACCCAGTGGTCGCTGGCAAACAAATAAAAGAATGAGATGTGGTGTCTGTATTCTCTTCAAGAGCATAAGCTCAATGACCAAGTCTCTATCTTTCAATGGGTCTAACACCTCCAAAATGTGCCCTACTGTGGAGACTAAGCCTTCAACACATGATCACCGAGAGAATACGACACAAACCTTTTCACATAACTGAATGTGTGCTTCAGTTATGACTTTGTATAATGGCTATTTAAATCAACAGTTTCTCTTCTCCAAATTTATTGTCTGACTTACTTTTTGTATTCCTTACCTTGTTCTTTTGCATGCCTTCTTGTTTCTTTCTGAAATTTGCCCACTGTAGATAATACATTGTAGTGACTCTGGCTTTGGAGAGGGGGGGGTTCAGATAAGATTTTTATTAATTCTTTGAGAATTTCATATAATGTATTTTGATGACAGTCATTCCAAATTATTCCCTGTAACTCCTCCCAGATCATGCTACTACACTTTATCCCACCCCAAAATTATTTTCTATTTTTTAATAACCAAATAAATTCAATTTGTGTTGCCTCCATAATCCTGAATATGGGACCATCTACTGGAACATGGTGAAGTATCGAGAGTCCCATTCCTAATGAAAACTGGCTGCCTCTTTCCCAAGAACCATCCTATCTATAGGTCTTATGTTAAGACTGGAAGCTAGTGAGCCCCTCCCTCATTCACACTCAAATATTAAGTGCCCATGATCTTTCACAGGTGTCTGATAGGCAGTTTCAGCAGTCATGAGTTAATGAATGTAGCCATCATACCATGTTAATAAAACACCGTTTCATTCTAGTCATCCCTGATTCCTGTCTCTTACCATCTTCTTATCCTTTTCCTGCCACAGTCCCTGTGTCTTGAAAAGGTGACAATATGGATGTCCCAATTGTGATTTCTACTTATTCTCTACATTTTGACCATTTGCAAGCTTCTGCATGAGCCATGGTCCAAATGCACAGAGAGGTTTCCTCTGATGAGATCTGAGAACTGCACTGATGTATGGGATAGAAAGATACAAATTTACATGGTACTATGTCCACTTAGCAAAATAATGGTAGTAGTTTGATTTCTGGGGCCTGTGAGCTCCCCAATTAAGAGATTTGGAAAGGTTTATAGTACTAAACATGCATTTCCTTCTGCTGGAGTGGGCCTTAAATCCAAAAAGGAAGCCATGAGTTACCCCATAACAATTATGCCACTATTACATTATTGAGGATATCTCACCATACCAGTCATTATTTTGGTGCATAAGGATCAGAGTTGAGTAAGGCTTTTGACAAGGTTTTTTTATTTATATATAACCTAGCTGTTGCATGGGGCCATTTGTTGGTTACCAGATGATCAGCAGCTCAGACCCAAAATAATCACACAGAAACCGTATTATTTAAATCACTGCTTGGCCCATGAGCTCTAGCTTCCTATTGACTAACTCTTACATCTAAATTTAACCCATCTCTATAAATCTGTGTACCCCATGTGGCAGTGGCTTACCGGCAAAGTTCGATCTGGCTCCGGCGGGGCTACATGGCTTCTCTTTGACTCTGCCTCTTTTCTGCCAGCATTCCATTTAATTTTTCCTGCCTACCTAAGTTCTGCCCTATCAACAGGCCAAGGCAGTTTCTTTATTCACCAATGGTATTAATAGCATACAGAGGGAAATCACACATCACCTAGCAGCCTCTATAGCACCTTTTAACACTATAGAAACTAGCCAGAAATGAGGAATCTTCAGGGTCCTTTACTTCTCCATTCCCTTTAACCAGTTTGTGTGGTGTCTTCAGCAATAAGATCTTAACATTAAATGTTATTGGGAGACAAAGAACAGTGGCAATAGCCTGCATTGTTTTGAAAGTCTGAAGGATATTATATACCTGGCACTGGGCTTTTATTTGGCAACCTATGTAAAAGGAACATAGTACCCTGTGAAGAGTAGTTTCAATTGAACATGCATACACATACAAACACACAGAGGTTTAGAAATCTTATGAAATAGTAGTTTTCCATATGACATTTTCTCATTTAGTTACTAGTCAGGCTGGATCCTGATCAACTTCTGAGCTCAGATGAGATCAGGTAAATTCAGGGTGGTATGACCACAGATCATACAGTTTCTTCAAACAGTCTTAATGTCAGTTATCCCTCACCTTACTACCTCATCAGTCCTGCCTTCCCATCCCTCTCCTGACATAAGTGTAATGACTTTCCTATAGCACATCAATACTGTCGACTACTGCAGTGGGAAGAGGCCAGTATCACTTTTCAAAGGGGAAATCCTCAGACATATCTGCAGTCAACCTGGGGTGACAGTGGCTTGGCCAGTACTCTCTTTGTCTCTTTCATTGATGTCTTCATTAAGCTGTCTGTCTCTGCTGTCTACACCCAGCTGTTAATCTCTGCTACTCTCTAGCTGATTGCTCTATTGTTTTTAACACTGTCCTGGGGCACACAATGTTCCACTGTCTGATTCTATTAAATCTGTGTTCAAAGGAACACTTTGATGCAGTCAGTGTTTGGGTTTTGTTCTGACCCTGGCAGGGATACTCTTCACCATGTCTCTCTTTAATTCTCTATGATAAACAGACTGCTCTACAGTTCAGTCATGACTTTCTTGGAGTGATCAGTCTCCTATAAATTGATTACTATAAAAAAATCATAGTCTTTAAAGTCATCTTAAGCATCACTGAAGTTTGCTCCACATGAAAATATTTCTTCTGAAAGGAAACTTCGGGGTTGTGTACTATATGACAGATCTCTCTTCCTGCACCAAATTCTGAGATACTTTCCAGTGTTGGAATGTTCTGTTGGTGTACTTCTTCCAGAGTGACATTTCTGTTTAACAAACAGAGCACTACAACAGAGTGATGCCCTCTGGTCTTCTTGGCTTATATGTGCTTTGTGAAATGTCCACCTTAGATACCTTAGAAAAGTGCTTTGGGGATTCTGGGCTCATTTTGCTCCCATGCCTGGAATAAAATGTGTGCCTGATAATTAGGAACTATGTGAAAGGAGACCGGAACATGCCTCTTCAGCTGTTTTTATCTATAATTTATTCTCTGCAGCCTATATGAGAAATGCTTGTGACCTGCTCCTTTTAGGAAAGCATGTGGCCCTTGATAAGGAGCTGGGAGCAGAGGGAACTCAGACTTCATTTCCAAGCCTGCCAAGAGTGAACCATACTTTTCAGCTAGAAGGTGGAGGGAAGCATTTTGTAGCGTAAATGCCACGGTACCTCCATGAGCTTATTGGAATTTGGTATAGTTCCTGGAAGAGGTGTCAATTCTGTACATGACTTCCTACTCTGAAGATAATTCACAGACTCCAAGCCTGCAAAAAGAAACAATTCATTTTCTACTTACAGCTCTAAATTTCCTGGAGGGACTGGACTCTTTCTATTGCATTTCTAAGACTTGTTGTATTGATCTCTCTAGTCATCATTTCTATAATGAGTAGCAACTCTGCTCACTATTTAAAATGCAGGCATGGTGGCTTATTGTATGCCACAAAATATGAAATTTCCAAATGACCAGAATTATTTCAGGAAATTTATTAAAAGTAAAATTGACAATTAAACAATGTACATATCTAAAGTGTACAAGTAGATATGTGACTATATCACTATGCAAAATATTCTTCTATCTTTTTTAACATCAATCCTCTTTCCTACTTTTACCTACTTTCCATCTTATCTTGTACTGCTTTACTATCAATATAGATTTATTTGCATTTCTATAAATTTATAATATTTATAACAGTACTGAGCAATATATGATATTTGGACTACTCTTTTCATTTAAGGGATTCATTTTGGATTCGTCCTTTCCATTCTGCAACATATATCAACAATTTTTTTAACACTGAATACTATCATATCTATTCATCTGCTGATAAGGACTTTTTCTACTCCTGTTTCAGCTTATTCTTTTTTTAAAATAATGTATTTTTATTTTATTTGCATTGGTATTTTCCCTGTATGTCTATCTGTGTGGGGAGTCAGAGACAGCTGTTAGCTGCCATATGGGTGCTGGGAACAGAACCCAGGTCCTCTGGAAGAGCAGTAGATAGTGCTCATAACCGCTGAGCCATCTCTCCAGCCCCCTGTTTCAGGTTATTAAAAATAAAACCATTATGAATATTCATGTGCCAGACTATGTATGGACATATGTTTGATTTTCCTTGAATAAACACCATGGAGTGAAATAGCTAGATCATACAATAGGTATGCATTTAATTTTCAAAAATACCCTTACAATCTGTTCTCCAAAGTGGTTGTATTCTTTTACATTTTGAAATGCAATGAATGAGAATTCCTTTTTCTCCAGTCATTGGCCAATGTCTGGGATGGCAAACTTTTATGGCTAACAATTCTAATGAATGTATAGTGGTGAGACATTGTTCCTTTCTTTTATCCAATTGTGAAACATCTCTCCAGGTTCCTTTTTTTACTTTCTAGTTTCAGTCACATTATAGAGTTCATTAAACATTCCATGCATAAATGTTTTGATACGTAGAAAGATACAAATATTTCCCCCTTGTCTTTAAGTTGAATCTTCATTATTTTAATGTTACTATAAGAATATATGGATTTCCATTTTTTGCATGAAGCTCCATTGATCATTTGGTGTTGTTGATTTTGATGTCATATAGAAAAGAAATATATCCATAAATCTTTATGCTTCTTTTCAAAATTGCAAATATACATATATATGTGTAGGTATAGATTTATTTTAATAAAATTATGCACTTGGGGTGAAGAGACTTGGGTTTTAGAGACTCCCAAAACAGTGTATGCTCTTTCTACTGTTGTTGGTTGTTTCCTTGAGATTGAAAGGAAGATTTTAGTGCTGGAGATGCCACACACTTTGGAAGTAGGATGTGGAGAAACTGAGCTGAAAGTGACCTGGAAGCCTTCTCCCTGAGGACCAGCTCTCATAGTACCAAAAGATGCTATTCTACCTGCCAGGGGAGAAAAGCAATCAATACTCCAGCCCAGCTGTAAAGCCTATGAAACATAACAATGACCAACATGACCAGATGTCCCCAAGAGTGCAATAGTGCCACTTAAATCCAGGGGTTAACCAACAGCCATTTAATTGAACTTCAGGTCAGCTCACTAGAAATTCATACCTGGTGCTATGAGCCTAGCCAATTACCCATGGCTGGTGAGGCTATGGCTCCTTGAATAAAACCTAAAGCTGACACTTCCCTAAAACAGTGTAATTTTTAATGCATTCTAAATATTTAACCTTATACCCACAGGTAAGTGTAGCCCTCATTCCTCATTGAAAAAGTTTGATTTTTGGCAGCAGATGAAGACCATTAGGAGAAATCACGATTGCTCAAAATGCAGAGAACAATTGAGGTGAGATGCCCAACTTCTACTGCTACATCTAAAACACAACACCTACCTCTAAGGGACAGAAAATGCCATGGAAGTAAGAGCAGAAGACCAGGATATCTGAGACAAGATGGAGCTTTCTATATAGGACAGGAAAACTGAACCTATGAGATCTCAACAATATAGCTGCCTAAAGAAAACCTGAAATATGACAGTATCATGACATGTCATCATGGATGGGAGAACTCACATAAGGCTTCATCCACAGGTGAAGAGCTATAAGCAATTAATGGCTGCTGAGAGATTGAAAAGCTTCCTGATATATTGTTCAGCCCTAAGAGGCTGGCCCTAAACATATATGAGCTGAATGAACTCATCAGGTTAAAGTCATAAAGTTATACATGTTTATATAATAATAATACTTGAGGAATAGCTCATGAATTTGAGAAGGAGTCAGGGGTGAAGGAAGCAGAAGAACTTAGGGAGGGAGAATAATTTAAATGTGTCATATATGAATTTTTCAAAAAGTAAATAAATAATTTAAGAAAGAACAATTACCAAAAGAAACTACATAGCAACTAGAAAAGATCATACTGAGTGAGGTAACCCAAATGCAGAAAGCCAAACATGGTATAAGTTTATAATTGGACATTAGCTATTAATTAAGTAAAGGATAATCATGCTACAATCCACAAACTCATACGAGAATTCATAGATTTCCCCAGGAAGGGGAAATAGAATAGACTTTGCAGGTGGATAGTGGCAGGTGAGATTGGAATGGGAGGGATTGGGTGGGGTTGGGAGGTATAGAGGAAGAGAGTACTAGGAGAGACAACTGAAATTGGATGGAGGGCATTTGGGGGAAGATGTATAAACCTAGTGCAATGGAAATTCCCTGGAATCTAGAAGTGGGACCCTAGAGAAGTCTCCTAGTAATGGGGAATATGGAACCCAAACTGGCCATCTTATAACCAGGCAAGACTCCCAACAGCAGGACTGGGAAAAGAGTCGTAAAACCTTCAACCTACAATCTATCCTGCCTGCAAGATGTATTAGGCTAATGGAGGCACAGAAGTTGGATGAATGACCAATCAATGACTGCTCCAACTTGAGGCACATACCGTGAGAGGGAGTCCACTCCTGACACTACCTGAAGGACCAGGACCAGAGGCTGGAGAGCCCAGAGACCTCAGATAGAGCCAAATGGCCAAAAAAATCAATGAAATGATTGCTAATGATATTCTGCTATACTCATAGATTGATGCTAGCCCAATTATCATCAGAGGGATGTCATCTAGCAACTAATGGAAGCAGGAGTAGAGACCAACAGCCAACACTAGGTGAAATGAGAGGAACCCCACAGAAGTGAGAGAAGAAGACAGTAGAAGCCAGATAGGTGGAAGACTATGAGAACACAGCCCATGGAATCAGTTAAGCAGGGCAATAGAGACTTACAGAGACTGAAACAACAAACACTGACCCTGTATGTGTCTGAACTTAGTCCTGGGCATATATGTAATGGCTGTGCAGCTTAGTGTTATTGTGTTCCCTAACAGCAGGAGTCGATGTGGAGGGAAATCTATGACTCTTTGGCCTATGCCTGGGACCATTTTGCTCCTACTGGGTTGCCTTTTCCAGCCTTAATATGAGCATTTGTACCTAGTCATATTGTAACTTGTTAGGTGATGTCTGATAGATCCCTGGGAGTTTTGCTCCTTTTATTTTATTTAAGAGAAATGGAGGGGGAGTTGATTTGGGGGAGAGGAAGATTGGAGGAGGTAATGGGGAAAGTGGTGGGATGGGAAAGTGCAGTCAGGATGAAATGCATTAGAGAAACACTGTTTTTTAATAAAAAAAAAAGAAGAAAAGAAAAAGAAAACTACAGCTTTCCTGATTTACATGGATGCAATTTTTTTCAATACTTACAAACTGAATTCAGAGCAGAATATGAAGAGCATATACTGTGACTGGCCTGTTATTGCAATAAAACACTCTAGTCAAAAGCATCTTAAGGAAGAAAACATTTCTTTGGCATAGACTGTCATTGAGAGAAGTCAGAGAAGGAAGTTACTCACAGCCAAAGATGCATAGCAGAAAACATATTTGCATGCTGCTTAGTGGCTTTCTTACTGACCTTCTCATTGGTCAGTGCTCAGCTAGCTTTCCTCTATTAGCCCAGACTCACTACCTACCATCTCATCCACCAATCAAGACAATCTTTCACAGATATGATTACATACCAATCTCATTTGGGAAATTCCTCAAATGATATTCCCTCTTCCCTTGGTGACTCTAGGTTGAATCAACTGGCAATAAAAACTAACCAGCAAACCTAAATCAGGCGGTGGTGGTGCACACCTTTAATCCCAGCACTTGGAAGGCAGAGGCAGACATTTCTGTGATGTGGGATTCTCCTCTGTATGCTATGAATACCATTAGTTAATAAAGAAACTCATTTGGCCTGATAGGGTAGATAGGCAGGGAAAACTAAACTGAATGCTGGGAGAAAGAGGGCAGAGTCAGGGAGAAGCACTGAAACTTTGCTGGTAGGCCATGATCTTATAGTGATACACAGATTAATGGAGATGGGTTAAATTAAGATGCTAGAGCTAATGGGCCAAGCAGTGTTTTAAACAATATAGTTTCTGTGTGATTATTTCAGGGCTGAGCAGCCAAGAACCAAGTAGCCTCCTCACATTTCTGTGAGTTTGAAGCCAGCCTGGTCTACAGAGCAAGTTCCAGGACAACCAGGGCTACAGAGAGAAACCCTGTCTCATAAAAGCAAAACAAACAAACAAATAAGCAAGTAAATATAAAAAATAGAACAAAAAACTAAACAGCACAATGACAGTTGTCTTCATCACAGAGCTGCAAAGTCAGTTCAATATATGCAAATCAATAATGTAGTAATTTTATAATATATTTAAGGACAGAAGTTGCATGATTATCTTCACAGATGCAGAAAATGCATATGGTAATGTTTGTTGTGCCTTCAGGTAAAAGTTCTGAAGACTTTTAAGAAGAAATAAATCATACCCCAAAATAATAAAAGCTATATACAACAAACCTATAGATAACAGGAGAAAGGAGGGAGTTGAGACAAAGATACACACTCTTACCTCTGTTGTTAAATATGGTGCTTGAAGTATTAACTAAAGCAATAACCCATTGAGAAAGAAATGAAAGGAATAAAAATAAGAAAGGGAGAAATCAAACTTGCTCTGTTTTCAATGAGAAAATTTTACATAATTAAGACCCTATATAATGTACCAGAAAATGCTTAGATATTAAAATAGATTCAGGACATAAAAAAATCAGAATATTTATTTATGCCAACAATGAAATTACAGACAAAGAAATAAGGAAAATATCTCATTCCTATTATCTCCAAAAACATTACTAGGAGAAAAAAATGGAAAAAAGTAGGAAGTGAGAAGAGTATACATTGAAAAATTTATGACACTGAAAAAAATCAATGAAGATTGCAGATGATGGGAAGATTTTTTTCATGCTCCTGGATTCACAGTATTAATATAATGAAAACAGCCATGTTAATAAAAGTAATATGCAGATTTAATTCATTTCCCCCAAAACTTTGTTGTCATTCTTTAGAAGCAGAGAGAAAAAAAATCCAAAAATTAATATGGAAACAATAAAGACTATTAATATAAAATTATCAAAGAATAAATAAATACTATCTGTAAAGATATTCTTGTACATACCATTGCTGTGGGATAATCCTCTTATACACTACAAAGATTTGTTACTTGTGTTAGTTTAATGAAACATGGATTGGCCAGGAGCCAGGCAGAAAATATAGGTAGAGTGACCAGACTAAGAGAATTATGGGATGAGGAAATGCAAAAATGCAGTTGCAAGACA
Source organism: Ondatra zibethicus (assembly GCA_004026605.1). Lineage (NCBI taxonomy): Eukaryota > Metazoa > Chordata > Mammalia > Rodentia > Cricetidae > Ondatra > Ondatra zibethicus. The sequence continues at coordinate 150,767 of PVIU01000747.1, read as the reverse complement.
GATGCAGAGGAATCAAGATGAGGATGCCCTACTGAGAAAAGGTACCAAGCCTCATGGCTAAACATAGACAAGTGGGTTAATTTAAGTTGTAAGAGCTAAGTAATAATAAGCCTGAGATAATAGGCCAAGCATTTATAATTTATAAATGCCTTTGTGTGTTTCTTTGTGACTGAATGGCTGCAGGACAAAGCAGGACACAAACCTCAATCAACATATCATTCCTGTGAATTTTCATTTTACTGCTGTCAGGGGCCAAAAGTCAAGGGCAAAAAGGACAATTTGGACTCACAAGCCTCGAGGCCTATGCTCTATCTTCTGGCTTGGTAAAAAAGGCACAAGATGCACCCTGCCCTAAAGATGTACCTTTAGATTAACTTCCTGGAAAATGAGGAACTTGGGCCTGCTGCAGATACCAGGGACCGATAAGTTCCTGCCCCACCTCCCCCTTGGTTCCTCTTAGTAAATTTCCACTGCTGGCCCTGCTCCTCCCCCGCCCTGAGTGAAATGCCCTTTATAAAGAATCCTAACCAGCAATAAAGCGAACCTTGACGCGACTCAGACTGACTTTGTCCTTCTTTATGTGCCTGGTTCCTCTCCCCTCTCGCCCCCATGATTTCCAGGTTAATCCTCCTCGAGACCCGCTAAATTACTGGCCTGCTGGACGGGTCATACTGCCATACTGGCTATTTTTATATCAGTTTGACACAAGTTAAATACTTCATCAGTGAGGAGGGAGCCACAACTGAGAAAATGCCTCCATAAGAACAGACTGTAGGCACGCCTAAATGGTATTTTTTTAGTTAGCAATTGATGGAAAAGGGTCCAGCCCATTGAAGGTAGTGCCATCGCTGGACTGGTGATCCTGGGTTCTATATGAAAGCACACTGAGAAAGTGATGAGAAACAAGTCAGTCAGCAGCACTCCTCTACAGCCTCTTTATCAGCTCCTGCCTCCATGTTTCTGCCTTACTTGAATTCCTGTCTTGACACCCTTTGATGGAGAACTATGATGTTGAAAATTAAGTCAAACAAACCCTTTCCTCACCACGTTACCTTGATCATGGTGTTTAAGCACAACAATAGCAACTTTATATAAGACAACCATGTTTTATGAATTAAATATCATTTTGTTTTTTAAAGCATTTGACAATAAGTGCTACCAAGGATGTATGGGTAAAATGGACTTTAATCACTGAGGGCTAAAATGCAAAATACTAGAGTCATTATAGAAATCAGTATGGAGGTTTATCATAAAATTAAAAATAGAACTACCATATGTGTCCCAGAAATACCATGTCTGGGCATGTATCCAAAGGACTCTGTATCCTACCACAGAGATATTGAATAGCAATGAAATGGGATCAAAATAAATGTCCATCAAACTATGATTAGAGAATAAAATATGGTATACACACACACACACATACACACACACACATAGTGAAATTCAATTCAGCTGAAAAGAAAAATAAACATTTCAGGAATATAATGAATCCGAAAAAAATAATAATCAAGGTGGCCCAAGCTCCCACAACCAGAAAGACAAATTAAACGAAAAAAGCAAAATAAAAATAAAATGGTTTTCTTGCACATATGTGATTGTAAGCTTAAATTTGTGTATGTATGTATGTGTTTGTGTGCATGCATGCATGTGCTCTGTGTGTTGTAGGCTAGAATTCAAGACAGATGAGAAATGAAGAATCACTAGCACATACATTCTTTGAAAAGAATCCATAGATATCTAATGCCTTGTGTGGTAATTTCCAAAAAGAAAAAAGAACTTCAAATGATAATTATTGTTCCACCTAACAAAATATTGTCAAAGAATAGTCAATCCAGCCCAAAGTGAACAAATGTGATGAAAACAAAAGTAAAATAAAATCAAAGAAATGCAAAATAGTAACAATGATTTTGGTCAATGAAATTTGATTTTGGTGATTCACAGATGGATGAAGGGAGGGGGAGATGCAGAAAGGAAGAGAGGTAGGGAGGGAAGGAGAGAGAGAAAGATCACTCAAAGCAAGAACAAGAGATCATGGTCAACCCAGTGAAATGAAAATGATTTGCAAATATACCTTTTACAAATATACCTATACACTATATACATTAGAGGAGGGAAAAATATCTAAAGATACTTATCAAAGATGACTTGAGAAAAATTGAAATCTAGACTCCTAAAATAACTAATATGATTACTTATTTTTGAGTAACTTGAAAACTTCCCACAAAAGAAAGTCAAGTACAATGTAGAAAATTAACTGAAAATAAATTATTGATTCATAGATAGAATTAAAAGTATAAGAGCATGAGTTCTAATAAGTCTTAATAATAAAACCCTGGAGTCATATATAGAGGAAAATACTGAGAGATCAGAGAGATGAAAGAGCCAAACCATAGCCACCTTACCTACTCCACTTCCCAACAGAAAAAAAGAGTGAGTTCCTGTCTCCTCCCATCTTATAACTTCCTCTCTCCACATGGCAACATTACTTTCTGTCTGTCTATAAAGACCTCCTAACCTGTATGGTTAGCTATTGGATAGCTCTGCCCTCTGATTTTCAGGTGAAATTTATTTGTACAAACAAGGTATCAGCACATGCCCCCTTTTTTTCTAAAAATTAAAAGAAAGTTTATAACTAATATAAAAAACTACAGAAAGTCCAATAAATGTATACAATATATATAGGCAATAAATACATCAACAATGTCTAGCCCATTAAAAAAATCAAAAAATTCAGAAAAAATACTCCACATCTATTATATCATGGTAAGTCCAAAAGGTTGTACTTAATTCACAATATTAGTCTAACTTTCATTACCAAAACTATCTTTTTATGTCTCTCATACAATTTACATTTCTTTAGTGAATTTCTATTCTGAATTTTGTAACAAGGAAAACTATAATCATAACTATAAATTCTTCAGCTTCATCAGAGACCATCAGACAAGGAAATAATATTTCCTGAGTAAGCAGCAAGTGCAAGCAAGTGGCTTCCAAAAAATGTGAGTAATGACAGAAACAGCTTATTGCCTGGATAGTCACCCAAGGTTCATGTGCAATATTGGGGCATCCATTTTCAGTCTATAGGCTTAACATATCTGACAACTTTTCTATGAAACAGGATGTTCTGAAGGGCTATCCTACATTCTCTTGGCAAAGTTCAGCAGCCCTTTGTGTACTGTTTTTCCAATTTGTACGGCATACTGTCAACACATAAGGCAAGAGCAGTTTCAGAGCAGTTTCTTACCCAATGCTAACCACAAAGTAAACTCTATGTGGAATTTCCTTGATCCCATCATTTTCTCTGAAGTAGATTGAAGCTGCTGGGAGCAGACATGTCTCATTGTCATGAAAAATAAAAGAACCTATGTTATTAAAACATCTTAAATGCCATATTCTGTAGCTCTCTTAAGTGTTTGAAGATGACATGTTTATCTAAAATATAACTCTGTTTGACTTTGAAAATATATGTAATATGACTACAAGTCTGTAGTCATAGGTAACTAATTAATTGTTAACCTGTAATTACAATAGGTAACTAATTGTTCACTTGCATTTCCTTATTATCCTAAGAAGTTGGCAATAAAACTTTCAAGGTCTAGAAATTTGCATGACATTGCTACATTATTTATCAATAGGTATAACAGGTACCATACATTGAACAATATTATAAATGTATAGACAGTATGTTCTAACAAAAATAATCTCAACTTTGTATCAATATACAAAAGATCCAAGCGAATGAAAAATATTAAAATTTTAGTAGCTGCTTTTTTGGCTTAAAAGTAGAGTCACTAATCTACCTTTTAATTCAATTTCTATATCCCTCTTATTTCTTTTCAGAGTAGATTCAATAATGTACCCTTATATCATATCATATCTATATCCCCCCTTTTTTCAAAACAAGAACTCTGAATCTAATCTTCTTTGTTCAGTTTTCTTCTTGACCGTAACCAGTAACAACTTGTAACCAACCCCCCTAAACAATGAAAAATATCCATTTGTGGTCTGTAAAAAATAGCAGAAACAAATATTTGTGAAGATTTGTGATTTTATTTTTCACCCAGGAAGAGTATATCACAGGAAATAATCAAATTGAGAGCTGAAATCAATAAAATAGAAATAAAACAATACAAAGATCAATGAGACAAAGAGTTGGCTCTTTGAGAAAATCAACAAGATAGACAAACCTTTATTGAAACTAACCAAAAAGTAGAAAGAATATGCAAATTAACAAAATCAGAAATGAAAAGGAGTAAATAACAACAGACACAAAGGAAATTCTGAGAATTATTATGTCATACTTAAAAAACATGTACCCTATAAAATTGGACAATTTTAAAAAAATGGACAATTTTCTGGATATGTATCACATACCAAAATTGAATCAAGAACAGATAGACAATTTAAATAGACCTTTAATCCCTAATGAAATAGAAGTAGTCATCAAATTTTACCAAACAAAAAACAAAACCAAAAAACAAAGAACAGGACCAGGCAGTTTCAGCAAAGAATTCTACCAGAATAAGAAGAGTTATTACTAATACTCCTTAAATTGTTCCACACAATAGAAACAGAAGGGACATTGCCAAATTCATTTTATGAGGCAATAGTTACTCTGGTACCCAAACCACACAAAGATGCAATGAAGAGAGAGAATTACAGGCAAATTTCCTTCATGAACATGACGCAAAAATACTCAATAAAATACTGACAAACCTAATCTAAGAAAACGTTAAAAAAAGCATTCACAATGATCAAGTTGGCTTCATTCCAGAGATGCTAGGATGGTTCAACATACAAAAAATCTATTAATATAATCAACCATATAAATAAACTGAAAGAAAAAAACCCATATGATCATATCTTCAGATGCTGAAAAAGCATTCAACAAAATCCAACACCCCTTCATAATTTATGAAATTTTATCTTGTTGGAAATGTGATGTATAAGTAGGCCAATTTACTCTTTTTCTTGAGCCTTTTTTTCCTGTATGATTTGTCCTTTTTTCTTCAGATATCTCATTTGTCCAGTGGTCTTCAGATTCCTTAGGTAGATGGCTTTATTCTGCTGAAAAGGAACAAACAAACCCTTTCTCAACCCTAATTTTGGAGAGGCTCTCTTCTGACAAGTTATATCTGATCAAATGATAAGCATTTGTTAGTTTCATGGGTTAGTTTAGATTAAATGGCCATGCTGGATGAATTATCATCTCTTCTAATTAAGCGGTCTCTTGCATTCAAATTTAATATTTATCAATTATAAAGGTATCCGTAACTTTTCTTCTCCTGTGAAAACAAAAGCAAAACCCCTTCCTCAGCATAGCACATGTTCTGGTTTTCAGTCTGAGGTCAGCACATCATTAGAGTATACAAGGTGATTATGTGTTTACTGAATCAGCCTTTCCAAACACAAAGTAGTTGAAAACCTGGATACATTATCAATTGTGTGCTGTATGCATTTTAGTTTTTTAAGTTCTACAAAATGGAACATGTTCACCTGCCAAATTTTATTACTTTGCTTACCCTTTGGGTTACTTCTAGTGGGTAATGGTGTTTGGTTATATAAGAACAAGTAGGAAATTTCCTTGGCTTGTTGTCACATGATAGGAAAGTCTTTTTTAAAATCTTTGCTATTTACATGACATTTTTGATGAAATTCTGAGGTTTCCAGAACATTTCGAACCAATAATTGATTGATTTCTGTATTACCTTGTGCTAGAGGACCTGACAGACATAGAGGACCTGATCCCATGTGGGATCAGATGTATCTTATGTACATGGCATGATTCCTATTCTTGATAATTTCTTGTAACTGAATAAACAATAAAGTCAATTCTGTATCATCTAGTATAAATTAGGTGGTTTCTATATGCATATTACAAAACAGTAACTGTGTTGAAAGGTTCCTTAAAATCCATTAGTACCATAAGAATAGCATATAATTCTGTCTTTGGGATGAATCATAAGGACTTTGAATCCACTTTATGATTTGTAACCTGCCTTTCCTGATTTATTTGCATCAGTATAGAATGTAGGGGTTTCAGATAATGGTGTTTTCCATACAATGCAGGGAAGGATCAAGCAAGTTCTCTCTATGAGAAGAATTCTATTGCTTTTACAATGTTTGTTGTTAATCTCTCCCAAAAAATTACTACAAACTCTTTGCAAGGGTTCACTTTATGTCCATATTTTGTCAATTTCATCTTTAGTGAATGGTACTACAATTTCTGATGGGTGTATTCCTGCTAATTGAGGAAGACTCAATTTTCCTTTTATCCCTTCTGAATTGAATCAGAGACCTTTCGACATAAGATTTTATTTTTTTACTTGTTTATGAGATAAAAAGATCCATTCTAAAATAATACCTTCACTCTGCATTAAAATTCCTGTAGTGGTATGTGAGGTCCTTCTGTCTATGTATTGCTTTTATTTGTTAATGAATAAAGAACTGCTTTGAGACTATGGCAGGGAAGAACAGAACTAGGCAGGGAAAGCTAGGCTGTATGCTGGGAGGAAGAAAAGTGGAGTCACCGAGATGTCATGGAGCTGCAGCCAGAGTCAGACATGACAACACTTTGCTGGTAAGACACTGTCACATGGCGATACACAGATTAATGGAAATGGGAAAAATTAAGATGTAAGAATTAGCCGATAAGAAGCTAGTGATTTAAATAATACAATTTCTGTGTGAATATTTTGGTTCTGGACTGCCAGGATGAACAAGCAGCTCCTTGCAGCACTGTAGGGGAATGCTTAGAGGGTAATATGACCAGAATGCAGTTAAGCTTTGCATCCACATGTGCAATTTGTAATTTCTCTTCCACCAAAGCCAATTCTCTCCCAGATTCAGCTGATAACTTCTGGGGACTATTTAAATCCCAGTCATCATCTAAGATTTTGTTTAAATTACTCATTTCATTAGGTTATATCTCAATAGTGGGCAGTAGATAGGAAATGTCTCCTAGTAATCTGTGAAAGTCATTAAGAATCTGCAATTGATCTCTCCAAATTTTCATCCTTGGGGTCTATTTTATAGACATATTTTATGGCCCAAATAATTAATATAATCTCCTCTGTATTTTTTCAGGAGCAATTGGTAATCCCTAACAAGGAAAAATTTTCTTTACTTCTTCAAACATTCTTTCTAAAGTATCTATATTTGAATCAAGTAATAAGATGTCATCCACGTAATGGTACACTATAGATTGAGGAAATTGCTTATGTATTATTTCCAAAGGCTAACCTTCAAAATATTGGCACAAAACAACCTTCAAAATGTGGCTATTTAACATTCACTGTGAGAGAACCTTCCACTGATATCTCTAGCACAATAAAAATTGTAAGCAGCTATCATGAAGTCAATTTTTTCTTTCTCTTTTTCTTGTTAATGTTTATTGAAGAAACAATCTTTTAAATCAGTAACTTTAAGAGGCGATCTTTTAGGTAATAGACAAGGCAAAGGAATGCCAGGCTGTAGAGAGTCCATTGGCTGAATCATTTACTAACAGCTCTTAGATCTGTTACCATTCTCCATTTACCAGATTTCTTTTTTTTTATGACAAATACAGGAGAATTCTGAGGGCTGATTGATTCTTCAATAAGCTGAACATTTAACTGTTCCTATACCAGTTTTTTTATGGCCTGTAATTTCTCTGTTGTTAAAGACTAATGCACAACCCATACATGTTTGTCTGCCAACCATTTTAAAGGTAGGGCTGTTGTGCCTTTGAAAGAGCAGCAGCTGTTGTTCCCTGTTCTTAAACAACCTGAATGATTGGTGATTGTTCTTTATACTACCTTCTAGTATTTTCCCAGAAACATACAGTGTGTGATTTGTTTCTGAGACTGAAGGAATGTTACTCTGAGTCTTCCATTGCTGTAACAAATCATATTCCCATAGTTCATTGTTAGCCACATATGGTTTTAATTTACCTCTCTGATCTTCTGACTCTATACATTTGATCCACCTCACCTTCTGTATTACCTGAGATAAAGTTTCAGTCCCTAAAGCCTGAACATTTCTCCTCAAAAGGAAATTTGGATGCCAAGATTCTGATGCAATTATTGTGACATCTGTATCTGTGTCTACAGGGCCTTCAATGGCATCATTTATTCACATTTTTAATCCTTTCTTTGTTCATTTATAGAAGTTTGCCAAAATATTCACTTTATGGTTACCTCTGTTCTCTCCTCTATAGTTTTTCTACCTTCCAGAGCAGTAAGGTTTCTTATTACAGGCATTAGGTTTTTTAATTTATCTGGAAAGTAGTATACTCCATGGTTAGAGGAAACAACTGAACTGAATTTTGTATGGGGGCCTGCAAGAGGCCCCTCAAAGAGTTTCCCAATGGCAAAAAGTTACCTTGACTGTCCCTTGTTGACCTACATTCATTGGTTCAAGGCCTGCCTTGCCACACCTTCTACATAACCCAGAAGAGAAAGGAATTCTGTTTTTATTATGTTTAGAAAAGTGATTGTTTCTGGGAATGACCTGTTTACAATTCCTTTTTAGGTGACCATATTTTCTACAATTTAAACATTTGACATTTCAATTTTTCTTCAAGCCCCTGGAAATCACTTCTATCCATGCATCATCATGGTCATTACATTGAATATTTATAGTATCTCAGATCCATTCCTCCAAAGGTGCTAATCTTGTCTTTAGTGGACTAATTACCCTTTTCATTGTGCATTAGTATTTTCAAAAAGCAGAGATTCAATTACTGTTTTTCTAGCTTCAGAATCTGGTATCACTCTATTTACTGCTAAGTAAGTCATTCTTTACAAAAAATATCTGTAAAGGCTTCATTTGGACCCTACATAACTTTAGTAAATGATTCAATTTTTTTCCTACTTCTCCAAATATGTCCTAAACATTCATAGATGCTATGGGGCATAAATCCAAGATGTGGTCATCATATATATATTGCGTTTTTATATAAGCATAATTTCTCTCTCCAAAAACTTGGTCTTGAAAGATTTCCAAAACTCTAGCCTTACTTAATTGTTCAATGGTCTTAGCCTCTTCTTTCCACCAGGTTGTCCATTGTAATTGAGTATAAGGCTCCAAGACAACTTTAACCAAATCTCTTCAGCCTCTAGGGATAATTCAATGAAAAGCTGACCACAATTTTAACATGTGCTTCACAAAAGTTAAATGCATTCCATATGAGACTATCACTTCCTTGAATCTCCTTAAATCTAACATTTTCACAGGAGTCTATTTAACTCTTGCATAGCCTTGAGGATATCTATTTGATAGTTCCTGTAAGGTGATTGGATAAATTAAAGTTTGTTGTTTGAAAACCTTTGGCTGGTTCTATCTAACCTTAAGATTGTAACATTGAAATTGGTTCTCCATTACATTCCTCTGTCTGGATATGAATAAATATATCTATGATCTGTTTTATTAAGTTTTTCTAAAACTTCTATCTTAGTGCTTTATTAACCAATGTTTTTAGTGAAAAAAACAAAAGTAATAAAACTGATCATATTTAGAATTCACATTACATAAATCCCATCTAAATTAGTTAGCTTCTCATTTAATTGTTCCATTTTCAAACTGCCTAGTATATTTTCATACAGAGACCTAAATTCCACCATAGTAATAGTGTTTCTCATTTCTTTTAATGTGGGAAAAACTCTGTCTTCTAACCAAATCCACATTTTAGGAATTCCCAATTGTCTTACCAAATCTGGCAACAATGTTATTGAACTGTGAGGTGTAGCACATCTGAGCAGAGAACAGAGGTATTGAACAGCCCAGCTGCGGACAGGTGCAACTGCTAGAATAGAGAAATAGCTGAGTGTGGCAGCCAGGAAGAGGGGCGTAGGGAAAGCCTGTAACCCATGTTGGATATATATATCCATATATATATGAAGAGAAATATAGAGGAGAGAGAGACAGACAGACAGGTATAGCAGTGGCTCCGGCAGGAGCCTCAGGTGTGGTTGCAAAGCCACAGGTAAGCTGCTTTTTTGTGAATTCAAACACCATGTTTGGTGCCACTATGTAGCACAGATTCTAAATAGTTTTAATAATAAATGTCCAGTGTCAGATATAAGGGAAAATGCTGAGAGATCAGAGACAGGAAGGACCCAAGCCATAGCCACCTTACCTACTCCACTTCCCAACTGAAAAAAGAATGAGTTCCTGTCTTCCCCCACCCAATAACTTCCTCTCTCTGCCCAGACATGTCACTTCCTGTCTTTCTGTCCAGACCTCCAGACATCAATGGTTACCTAGTGGCTAGCTCTGTTCTCTAATCTTCATGCAAGCTTTATTTGTACAAACAAGATGTTATCATAAGATTCTGAGAAACCCGGCATAGTGACAGAAACTTAAATCCCAACACTCATAATACTGAAATGGGAATATAACAAGAGGGAGGTCAGAGCCAAACAGAATAGTTATGTCTCAAAAATAAAAACAGAAAATTAAGGGATATGAAACAGAGAAAAAATAAAAACAAAGAATAAATCATACATATGAGGTATACTTTGCATCTTGAATTGTGCAATTTTTCAGTGTGCTTAATTTTGTCAGGACATGAGAAACAAAACTCAAACAGAGTAGAAATCATACATCTTATAAAATATCATATCAAAAAGATAAGAAAAATCATATAATTAGAAAACAAAGAGATAAGCAATTCACCCCATAGGCAAAACCCAAAATTTCTTAAATCCCCAATTAACACACAAAATTCAATCTAGTCATTAAGAAAATATGAATCAAAACAATGACAAGATACCTATATATCTTGTAGGACATATGATAATAAAGACAAATAATAATTAATGTTGATAATGACACAGATAAATTGAAATCATTATCTATTGTTGGGGAAAATAAATATAAACTATCTTTGGAAAATTCATAGATGGGGCATTATTACAATATGATCCAGCGATACTCCCAGATATACATCCAAGACAAATGAAAGCATATGTTCATACCAAAACTTTCACACGAATGCCCATAATGGCATTATCCATAGTAGCCCAATAGTGAAAAGGTCATTTGACTAACTAATGGATTACTAATTGTGGCATATCCACATAACAGACTGGCAAGAAGAAGATTGAAGCCTTACCAGGTTCTAAAACATGAAACAGACTTGAGAAAACTCTTCTATGCTAGTTAGATGGAAAACCGATATTTGTCTCTTCTACAGAATGCATGAACAGTACTGCAGAGATGGCAGCTGTGTTTGTGGTCATGGAGCGCTGAGAAGTGCAGGAGTGGGGAGTGAATAGCAATGTAGATGCTTATTTCTGCAGTAATGAAAGCACTCAGAATCCATACTGGTGGCAGGAGCACCACTCTGTGTGCATATTACAAACCTTTCAAGTATACACTTTAAGTGGGTCAATTTTATGGTAGAAGAAATAATTCAAAATATTAAATCATCCCAGATTTTAATAATAAATCCCACGAATTTGTAACATTTTGGAAGATGTATTTGAGTATTCTCTGAACAACATTGAGTCAACAAACAATGTATTATCTCTATTTATTGTATTTTTATCTCAGAAACATGGCTTTCAATGTAGTTTGTAACATTTATCCTTAGGTAGTTCCTGTTTTGAAGCCATCACTGTGTTTTTTTATCTTCATTGTTCCCGATAACATGTAGAAATACATTGATTTTGTAAAAGTCACCTGTAATTGCTATATTCTCTTCCTGAATAGATTACTTTGTATTTTGTGCACAAATGAACATGTCACCTGCAAATAACTGTATGTGATTTCCCTTTCAAAATGGATACAAGTTGTATCTTTTTCTTATTTTACTGTCCGAACTAAACATTTTCTTAATGTTTTGTGTAGAAAGGAGCAAAACAGTTACTTTTTTCTTTATTTCCACTTTAGGAGGAAACATTTAGTCTTTTCACATCAAGAATATTCAAAAATATAGTGAAGAAGGAGTTGTACATTCTATTTACTCAGTGGCTGGTTTGATGTGAGGCTCTGCACACAAGAACATAGGTCCACAGCTTTATTTCTCTGTATCAGCATTGGCTGTTTTGATGTAGCTGGAATATTGTCCTTATAATGCAAATATGATTTCCCCCCTATTTTGTTTTCCTGCAAGAACATTTTCGATTTTTGAATTGTGTTATTGTTGTCATGGTGTTTTAAGAGTTTTCTACATGTTCATCATTTTAATCTTATATGGTTTTTAAATTTATTTTGGTTTCGGAGATACATTTTGTCCGAGTTGGAAAAAAATTAGCCTCCCTTGGCTTATAGATTACTGTTTGGTGTTATAGCCTTGTTGGAGTGAGATATTGTTGGAGGAAATATATCACTGAAGGTGACTTTGAGATTTTTTTTTATATTCTTTTATTTTTCATTCAAAAAAATTTACACTTCCTCCCCTTCTCCCAGTCCCCTCCCACTCCCCCACTATCCCTCCTCCCTAACCCTGCTTCCTTAAGAGGGGGCAGGGTACCCTGCCCTGTAGGAAGCCCAAAGCCCTCCCCCCTCCATCCAGGCCTAGGAAGGCATACATCCATATAGACTAGATTCCCAAAAAGCTAATACATGCAGAAGAGATAGGTCCCAGTGCCATTATCATTGGCTTCTCAGTCAGCCCCCACTGACAGCCACATTCAGAGATTCCGGTTTGATCATATGCTCATTCAGTCCTGGTCCAGCTGGATTTGGTGAGCTCCCATTAGATCAGCACACTGCCATGGTTGGTGGACCAGCCTCTCCCGTTCCCGATTTCCTTGCTCAAATTCTCCCACCTTCTGCTCTTCAACTGGACATTGGGATCTCAGTCAATTGCTCTGATGTGAATGTGGGTCTCTGTCTCTATCTCCATCCATTGGTCGAAATTTCTATGGTGATGATCAAGATATTCATCAATGTGACTATGGGACAAGGCTAGATCAGGCACCTTCTCCTCTGCTGCCCAAGTACCTAGCTGGGGATTTCCCCGTGGACACCTGTGATCCCCTCTAGAGCTAAGACTCTTGCCAATCCTAAAATGACTCCCTTAATGTAGATATCTTATTCCCTTCTCCAATATCCACCCTTCCTCCATCTCCACACTCTCACTCCCCCAAGATCTCCCCAGGCCATCGCTTCTCTCTTCTCCTTCCCTCTCTCCCTTTCCCCCCAATTCACCCCTACCAACACCCCTATCCCCATTCCGGTGGATCCACCTTTTGCCTGGTGATCTTGTTTGCTTCCAATTTCCAGGAGGATCAATATATGTTTTTCTGTGGGTTCACCTTGCTATTTTGCCTCTCTAGGCTTGTGAGCTATAAGCTTAATGTTCTTTGTTTATGGCTAGGGTCCACTAATGAGTGAGTACATACCATAATCATCTTTTTGGGTTTGGGGTATCTCACTAAGGATAGTGTTTTCTATTTCCATCCATTTGCATGCAAATTTAAGGGTGTCATTGTTTCTTATCACTGAGTAGTATTCTAATGTGTATACATTCCACACTTTCTTGATCCATTCTACCATTGAGGTGCACCTAGGTTGTTTCCAGGTTCTGGCTATTACAAATAGTGCTGCTATGAACATAGTTGCACAAATGCTTTTGTAGTATGATTGGGCATCTCTTGGGTATATTCCCAAGAGTGGTATTGCTGGATCCTGAGGTAGGTTGATTCCCAATTTCCTAAGAAACTGCCACATTGATTTCAAAAGTGGTTGCTCAAGTTTGCATTCCCACCAGCAATGGATGAGTGTTCCCCTTACTCCACATCCTCTCCAGCATAGGCTATCATTGGTGTTTTTGATTTTAGCCATTCTGACAAGTGTAAGATGGTATCTCAAAGTTGTTTTGATTTGCATTTCCCTGATTGCTAAGGAAGTTGAACATGACCTTAAGTATCTTTGGCCATTCGAACTTCTTCTGTTGAGAATTCTCTGTTCAGATCATTACCCCATTTTTTAATTGGGTAATTTAGCATTTTAATGTTTAGTTTCTTGAGTTCTTTGTATATTTTGGAGATCAGACCTTTGTCCAATATGGGGTTAGTGAAGATCTTCTCCCATTCAGTAGGATGCCTTTTTGTCTTAATGACTGTGTCCTTTGCTTTACAGAAGCTTCTCAGTTTCAGGAGGTCCCATTTATTCATTGTTGCTCTTATTGTCTATGCCACTGGGGTTTTACATAGGAAGTGGTCTCCTGTGCCCATGTATTGCAGGCTACTTCCCACTTTCTTATCTATTAGGTTAAGTGTGGTCGGGTTAATATTGAGATCTTTAATCCATTTGGATTTGAGTTTTGTGCATGGAGATAGATAAGGATCTATTTTCCTGATGTCTTTCTCCTGCAGGTTGAGATCCAGTTATGCCAGCACCATTTGTTGAAGATGCTTTCACTCATCTATTGTATATTTTTAGCTTCTTTGTCAAATATGAGGTGTTCATAGGTTTGTGGATTAATATCTGCGTCTTCATTTCAATTCCATTGGTCAACGTCTCTGTTTTTATGCCAATACCAAGCTGTTTTCATTACTGTAGCTCTGTAATAGAGTTTGAAGTCAGGGATGGTAATGCCTCTGGAAGTTCCTTTATTGTATAGGATTGTTTTGGCTATCCTGGGCTTTTTGTTTTTCCATATAAACTTAGTTATTGTTCTCTCAATGTCTGTGAAGAATTTTGTTGGGATTTTGATGGGGATTGTATTGAAGCTATAGATTGCCTTTGGTAGAATTGCCATTTTTACTATATTGATCCTACCAATCCAGGAGCATGGGAGATCCTTCCATTTTCTGGTATCTTCTTCAATTTCTTTCTTCAAGGTCTTCAAGTTCTTGTCAAATAGATCTTTTACTTCCTTGGTTAGTGTTACCCCCAAGATACTTTATGTTATTTGTGGCTATCATGAAAGGTAATGTTTCTATGATTTCCCTCTCTGTTTCTTTATCCTTTGTGTATAGGAGGGCTACTGATTTTTTTTAGTTGATTTTGTATCCTTCCACATCACTGAAGGTATTTATCAGCTGTAGAAGTTCTTTGGTAGAGTTTTTGGGGTCATTTATGTACACTATCATATCATTTGCAAATATCGAAAGTTTGACTTCTTCCTTTCCAATTCGAATCTCCATGATCTCTTTATTCTGTCTTATAGCTATAGCTTGAAGTGAACTTCAAGCACTTTATTAAAGAGATATGGGGAGAGTGGACAGCCCTGTCTTGTTCCTGTTTTTAGTGCAATCGCTTTGAGTTTCTATCCATTTAATTTGATGGTAGCTGCCGGCTTGCTGTATATTGCTTTTATTATATTTAGATATGATTCTTGTATCCCTAATCTCTCCAAGACCATTATCATAAAGGGGTGTTGAATTTTGTCAAATGCTTTTCCAGCATCTAATGAAATTATCATATGGTTTTTTTCTTTCAGTTTATTTATATGATGGATTACATTGATAGATTTCCATATGTTGAACCAGCCCTCCATCTCTGGGATGAAGCCTACTTGATCATAATGGATGATTTTTTTTTGATGTGTTCTTGATTCGGTTTACCAGTATTTTATTGAGAATTTTTGCATCGATGTTCATGAGTGAGATCAGTCTGTAATTCTCTTTCATGGTTGCATCATTGTGCGGTTTTGGTATCAGGGTAACTGTAGCTTCATAAAAAGAGTTTGGCAATGACCCTTCTGTTTCTATTATGTGAAACACCTTTGGGAGTATAGGTATTAGCTCTTCTTCGAAGTTCTGGTACAATTCTGCATTAAAACGACCTGGTCCTGGGCTTTTATTGGTTGGGAGGTTTGTGATGACAGCTTCTATTTCCTCGCGACTTATAGGTCTATTTAAATTGTTCACCAGGTCTTGATTTAATTTCGATATATGATATTTATCTAAAAAACTGTCCATTTCCTTTACATTTTCCAATTTTGTAGCATACAGGCTTTCGTAGTAAGACCTAATGATACTCTGAATTTCCTCAGTGTCTGTTGTTATATCCCCCTTTTCATTCCTGATCTTGTTAATATGAGTGTTCTCTCTCTGCTTTTGATTTGTTTGGATAGGGGTTTGTTGATCTTGTTCATTTTCTCAAGGAACCAGTTCTTTGTTTCATTGATTCTTTGGATTGTTTTCTGTGTCTCTATTTTGTTGATTTCAGCCCTCAGTTTTATTTTTCCAGTCTTTTACTTCTCCGGGGTGAGTCTGCTTCTTTTTTTCTAAGAGATTTTAGGTGTGCTGTTAAATCTCTAATGTGTGCTTTCTCTGTTTTCTTTATGTGGGCACTAAGTGCTATGAACTTTCCTCTTAGCACTGCTTTCATAGTGTCCCATAGGTTGGGGTATGTTGTGTCTTTATTTTCATTGAATTCAAGGAAGACTTTAATTTCTTTCTTTATTTCTTCCTTGACCCAGGAGTGGTTCATTAGTTGACTGTTCAGTTTCCATGAGTTTGTATGCTTTCTGGGGGCGGAATTGTTGTTAAATTCTAACTTTACTCCATGATGATCCGATAAGACACAGGAGGTTACTTCAATGTTTTTGTATCTGTGGATGTTTGTTTTGTTACCGAGTATGTGATCAATTTTCGAGAAGGTTCCATGAGATGCTGAGAAGAAGGTATATTCTTTCCTGTTTGGGTGGAATGTTCTATAGATGTCTATTAAGTCCATTTGATTCATTACATCTGTTAGTTCTCTTATTTCTCTGTTAAGTTTCTGTCTGGTTCACCTGTCCATTGGTGAGAGAGGAGTGTTGAAATCTCCTACTATTAGTGTGTAAGGATTGATGTGTGCTTTGAGTCTAGTAATGTTTCCTTTACATATGTGGGTGCTTTTATATTAGGGGCATAAATATTCAGGATTGAGACTTCATCCTGATGGTTTATTCCATTTAAGCGTATAAAATGTCCATCTCCATCTCTTCTGATTGATTTTAGTTTGAAGTCGATTTTGTTCGATATAAGTATAGCCATACCCACTTGTTTCTTAGGGCCGTTTGATTGAAAAATCTTTTCCCAACCCTTTGCTCTGAGATAATGTCTGTCTTTGTGGTTGAGGTGTGTTTCTTGTAAACAACAGAATGTTGGATCCTGTTTTCGTATCCATTCTCTTGACCTGTGCCTTTTTATAGGTGAATTGAGTCCATTGATATTAAGTGATATTAATGACCAGAGATTATTAACTGCAGTTTTTATTTTAGGGTTGTAGAGTTTGTTAGATTTCTGTGTTATTATAGGTGTTGTTTGCTTCCTTTTGTTGTGGTTTTCCTTCTAGTACTCTCTGTAAGGCTGGGTTTGTGGCTATGTATGGCTTAAATTTGTTTTTATCCTGAAATATCTTGTTTTCTCCATCGATGGTGAATAAAAGCTTTGCTGGGTATAGTAGTCTGGGCTTGCATCCATGGTCTCTTAGTGTCTGCAGCACATCTATCCAAGACCTTCTGGCTTTCATGGCTTCCATAGAGAAGCCAGGTGTAATTCTGATAGGTTTACCTTTATATGTTACTTGACCTTTTTCCTTTGCAGCTCTTAGTATTCTTTCTTTATTCTGTATGTTTTGTGTTTTGATTATTATATGGCAAGGGGATTTTTTTTTTGATCCAGTCTATTTGGTTTTCTGTATGCTTCTTGTACCTTCATAGGCATATCCATCTTTAGGTTGGGAAAGTTTTCTTATATAATTTTGTTGAATATATTTTCTGGGCCTTTGAGTTGTGCTTCTTCTCCTTCTTCTACCCCTATTATTCTTAGGTTTGGTCTTTTTATGGTGTCCCAGATTTCCTGGGTGTTTTGTGTTAAGAATTTGTTGGATTTGTTGTTTTCCTTGATCAATGAGTTTATTTTCTCTATTGTATCTTCAGCATCTGAGATTCTTTCCTCTGTCTCTTGTAGTCTGTTGGTTATAATTGTCTCTGCAGTTCCTGCTCATTTACCCAGATTTTCCATCTCCAGCCTTCCCTCAGTTTGTGTTTTCTTCATTGTCTCCATTTCAGTTTTTAAGTCTTGAACTGTTTCAATTACCTGTTTGATTGCTTTTTCTTGGTTTTCTAGGGTATCTTTGAGGAATTTATTCATTTCTTCTAACTTTTTTTTAGTTTTCTCATCCCTTTCTTCAAAGGAGTTTTTCATCTCTTCTATAAAGGTCTCTATCACTTTCATAATGTTACATTTAATGTTGATTTCTTCTACTTCTTCTGGGTTAGGTTGCTCAGGTTTTCCTGTTGCATACTCGCTGGTTTCTGGTGTTATCATGTTGCTTTTCAGGTTGTTGGAGGAATTCTTGAATTGGCACCTGCCAGTCTCTTCCTTTGACTGCAGTCAGGGGAGTCTCAGCGGGTGGGGACCTCCCAGGAAGGCTTGCAGACACTCACCCCTCTGGATAGCTGATTTCAGTGCAGGAAGAAGTCCCGTCTGGATCTCTGATCTCAGCACAGGAAGAGAGAGTCCTGGTGGTCCAAGGGCCCACAGAGGAAAGCGGGGTTGGGGTGCAGGGTCATGTGTAACAAAGAGGCCCACTGCAGCATGCTTCCTAGCAGACCTTCCCGCCAGGCGCACATAACCTTACCAGTCTGCACCTCCGATCTCAGCACAGGAAGAGAGTCATGGTGTTCCAAGGACCCACAGAGGCTTTGAGGTTTTAAATACTCAAGCTAGGCACTGTGTCTCTTTTTTCTTGCTGCCTGCAGCACAAGTTGTAGACCTCTCAGCTACCTTTTAGGTCTGTGTCTGTCTGCATGCCACCATTCTTCCCTCCATGATAACAGACTCAGCCTCTGAACTTGTAAATCACTCCCAATTCAGTTGTCTTCCTTTATAAGACTTGTGATGGTCATGGTGTCTCATCACAGCAATAAAACTCTAAGACACTTTTTTATTCTGCTGTTATCACATTTTAACATGAACTTCTTATTTTACAAAGTACAATAGCTCACTCTCATTGCCTATAAGTCACTGCCAAACCTACTGTCATGCAGTTTCTTCCTCCCCTTTCCGAACTTTATATATTAAATCTTATTAGGCCTCAGATCCATTTTAAGGTAATTGTTTATATGTGTGTAAGAGGGCCGTGGTGGTGCACACCTTTAATCCCAAACCTGGGGAGGCAGAGGCAGAGAGACCTCTGCAAGTTCAAGGTGTGGTGGGACACACCCTTAATCCCAATGCCTGGGAGGCAGAAGCAGACAGATCTCTGTGATTTCAAGGTGTGGTAGCACACACCTTTAATCCCAGGACTGGGGAGGCAGAGACAGGCAGATCTCTGTGAGATCAAGGACAGCCTGGTCTACAGAGTGAGTTCCAGGACTAAGATTCACAGAAACCTGTCTCAAAAAGCCGAAAGGTAAAAATAAAAGAAGTAGAGGTTAAAATAAAGTCACATAAAGATGAAAAATGCACAGAGAATCTCGATACTGTATGTTTTTATGCTCTCTTTGAATTGTTTGAATGCTGAGGAAGGAACAACAGTTGCTAAAAGATATTTGCTTTTAAATGCTGCTGAATTAATCCAAGATAGGTATTTTGAAAATACCTTGACTTCAAAATTGAAGTCATAAGACATGTTACTTTGGAGAAGAGATTTTGCTTCTGTTTCCACAGGAAATGAGAGGCTGTGGGTTCATTCTGAGTTAAGAAAAATCAGGTTTGGTCAAAGAAAACCACCTGAGAAATCTCCACTAGGAACAGAAGGCCCAGATGACAGAGTTCTACATCTAGAACAAGTTCAAGACTGCTGCCTGAGATGATCAAGACTCACAGGATACTCCAGTCAGGACTTGATCATAACTCTAAAATTTCTTTAGGTCCCCATAAGATTATCAGTGCCCCCAACCAGCCGTAAGTAGCCTAGAATACTACGCCCACAATCCCACAAAATGGACTATGGATATTTTCCTTTGTTTAAAAAAAAAAGAGGGGGAAGTGGTACGGGAGTATTGTCTATATTCTGTCAATCATGTTTTAAATAAATGCTGATTGGCCATTAGCCAGGCAGGAAGTATAGGTGGGAAAACCAGACAGGAAGTAGAGTTGGGGCAATGAGAACAGGAGAATTCTGGGAAGATGGAAGCCCATTTCCCCCACTGCTGCCCAGACCACCAAAGAAGCAGGATGTGATCTGCCCTGCTGAAAATGGTACTGAGCCATGTGGCTAACATAGATAAGGATAATGGGTTAATATAAGCCACACAAGCTAACAAGAAGCTTGAGCTAATGGGCCAATCACTTTAAAACCTAACATAGACTCTCTGTGTGATTTTCTCTGGGACTAAATGCCTGGGGTACCGGGCAGGATGAAAACCCTGACAAGCAGGCCCTTGTGTTACAAGGGCTTTAATTTATTTTCTTGCACATGGAATATTCAATTATTTAAGAACTATTTGTTCTAAATAGACTAGGATCCCCAAAAGCCAGTAAATGCAGTAGAGACAAATCCCAGTGCCATTGTCATTGGCCCCTCAGTCTGCCCCATCTGTCAACCACATTCAGAGGGACCAGTTTGATCCCATGCTCATTCATTCCCAGTCCAGCTGGAGTTGGTGAGCTCCCATTACATCAGGCACACTGTCTCAGTGGGTGAATCCCTCGTGGTCCTGGTTCTTTGCTCATATTCTCCCTCTGCTCTTCAACTAGACCTTGGGAGCTGAGTCCAGTGCACCGATGTGGGTCTCTGTCTCTGTCTCCATCCGTCATTGGAAGAAGGTTCTATGGTAATATTCAAGATAGTCATCAGTGTGACTACAGGACAAGGCCAGTCAGGCACCCTCCCCTCCACTGCCCAGGATCCTAGCTGGGTTAATCCCTGTGTACTCCTGGGAACCCCTCCAGAGCCAAGCCTCTTGCCAACCCCAAAATGGCTCCCTCAATTAAGATATCTTCTTCCCTGCTCCCATATCCATCCTTCCTCCATCTCAACTGTCCCACTCCCCAAGCTGTCCCCAACCCTCCTCTTCTCTCTTCTCTCTCCCTCTCTCCCCTTCCCCCCATTCCACCTCCACCCCCATGCTCCCAACTTTTGCTTGGTGATCTTGTCTGCTTCCAATTTCCAGGAGGAACTGTATATGTTTTGCTTTGGGTTCACCTTATTACTCTCTAGGATCGCAAATGCATATTATAGACTTAATGTCCTTTGTTTATGGCTAGAATCCACTAATGAGTGAGTACATAACATCATAACATATTCATCTTTTTGGGCCTGGGTTATCTCACTGAGGATGATGTTTTCTATTTCCATCCATTTGCATGCAAAATTCCTTCCTAAGCCTGGAGGGAGAGCCTTGGATTTCCCACAGGGCAGGGTACCCTGCCCTCTCTTAGGACTGGAGGGGGAGGGGGTAGGATGAGTGGGGGAGCAGGAGGGAAGTGGGAGGAGGGGAGAAAGTAGAAATTTTGAATGGTATTATTTATAACCTAATAACAAAATAAAATAAACAGAAAAAGAAAAAAAAGAACTATTTGTTGAAGGGATGATCATTTTCCTATTGAGTGGTGGTGGTATCAGTTGAGTACAATTTTAGAAGAAAACCATGGGCTTCTAGTCCATGACCTAATTACCCACTGGCTGCAGTTTCTGGTATTGTGTCAAACAGAAGTGGTGGTTATAGACATCTTTGCCTTCTTTCTGTTTCTAGAACTTAGTATTTTAGTGCTTCACCAGTGAATACTATATTTTCTCTGGGTGTTTCATAAATATTTCTTATTTTATTGAGGTTTTTTTTCTTGTATATTTTTTGGAGGGGTTCTTTTATATCATGAAAGGGCATTGAACTATTTTAAATGCTTCTTGTTCTACAAAATAGAAGAAAAGGAAGAAGTGCTTTCTCCACCCTGTACTATAAACGTGGTATAGTAAATTGATTTGTATTTCTGTGTTGGAATAAGTCTCGGTTAATCATGACATCCTTAAAGTTATGCTGCCAAGTTCAGTTTACTACAGATTAATTGAGGATTTTGTATTAATTTAATTCAGGGACCTTAGAATTTAACTTTGTATATGTATTTGTTTGCTTTGCAGTATCTTTATCTGACTTTAGTTTCAAAGTAATGTTAGCTTTATAGAATAAATAGGAAGTAGATTTTTAATTTCAGACTTTTGGGGAAAGATTGAGAAAAGCCCAGACTGGTGGCACAGGTCTGTAATTTCAGACCCTTGGAGGTTAAGGCAAGAAGACAGTATGTGCAAAGCCTTCATAAGCTACAGAACAAGTTCAAGGCCAAGTTGGAGAACTTAGTGAGATAATATCTTAAATGGAAAAATAACAGTTAAACAAGTGGGAGGCTGGTATATAGTCCAGTGATAGGGTGCTCACTTAGCAAGTTTGAAGCCCTATGTTTAATTCTTCATACTCAAAAGCAAAACAAAACAAGTTGTCTTAGTTACTTTTCTGTTGCTATGAAGAGATACGAGAACTGAAGGAACTCATGGAAGAAAGAGTTCACATTGGGGCTTACTGTTTCAGAGGGTGAGTCCATGACAAACACCATAAGGTATATATGCTGCACATAGTATGCTGCACAGTTTGGGGATTATGCTCTGTAGTTATGGGCATTTTAAGAGATTCCACTTCTTCCTGAATTGGCCTTGACGCATTAATGCCTGAAGAAATTTTCAGTTTCAGGCATAAATTTTCAGGCAGACACAGTGCTGGATCAGTAGCTGAGCATTCATTATTCTCATCTATAAGAAGGAGGGGGGAGAAAGAGAGAGAGAGAGAGAGAGAGAGAGAGAGAGAGAGAGAGAGAGAGAGAGAAGGGAATAAGAAATACTGAATGGTGTAGCTATGTGTTTCTGAAACCTCAAAGCCCTCCCCTAGTAACACTCTTCCTCCAACAAGACCTAATCTTGACCACTTTATCCTTCCAGTTCCATGAACTAGGCACAAAATATTCTAATAGATAAGCTTTTGAAGGGAATTCTCATTCAGAATATCACACAGTACAAGATACTCACTTTACAAAAAGTTTAAGAGATCATTGAGTTCTTGAATAATCACTAGTGAAATCATCAGGAACAGTACATGTTAGAGAATTTTTAATTACTGACTCAATTTCTTGTCTGTAATAAGCAGTTTTTCCTTGTTAATTAAGGATAAGATAGTATGCTGCACAGTTTGGGGATTATGCTCTGTAGTTATGGGCATTTTAAGAGATTCCACTTCTTCCTGAATTGGCCTTGACGCATTAATGCCTGAAGAAATTTTCAGTTCATATAGGTCAACTAATCTGTTTGACATTTCTTTGCTCATTCCTTTTCTTAGCAAACATTTAGACCAAACTAACACCTTTAAAAATGTACAATAAACAACATGGGAATGTGTATGCTTTCCTGATAGACATGATACATTTATCATATTCTAGATCATGACTCAGATATGTATGTATTAAAATGAACAAACATTATATAGAGTATACCCTACTGCCAAAATAGAATTAAATTTTAAATTAACAACACTATGTCTAGGAAAATTCCACATAAGTTGAATGAGTAATAACTAAATAGCATATAGATAAAATGATGAATACTATTAATTTTTCATTGCTATATACAATCATAGGATCAGAAAAATGGAAGATAAAAAGAAGCAAAATGATTTAAAAAATAAAACTAGAAAAACAGAAAGATACTTCAAAATTCTGTCCTTTGCCTCCAGCTTAAGTCTGCCTCAGCTTTCTGTAGTCTCTCACTTGTGTTCCATTTGGCTACCTCGTATTTTAACCCTGTAGGTACTTTTAATAAGTCAGCCAAGAATAGCAACATTGTGTGCACAAAGGTTTGAGACACTCCTTCTACAATCCCATAATCAGTTTTTTCTTCTCAATTTCTCTCTAAATACTAGCATCCCAAAACTTCAGTTCCCCACATCAACAGGATTTCAGTTTCCTGTGGCACTTCATAAGCCATCACATTTTTATATTTTGTGTTGTGAGATTAACCTTTAATGACTGAGCTGTTTCTTCAGCACAAGTCATTATATTCGAAAACATTATTTCTTCTATCTATTATCCCCTTGTCAAACAATTTTTATTTTTAAAAATTTTTAAAAATTATATAAAATATTTGACTGTGTTTTCCCTCTCCCAACTTTGTGTTCCATTTATATATATCTAAAACAAAATAAAGAGGAAGAAAAACAAATGACAAAATCCAATACCCCCCCCCATACACAGACAAAGCCAGAAGAAAGCAAAATGAAAAAGAAACCACAATAAAACATAAAGTTTGTTTTATGTGGACTAAACAAACTTTGCTGTGCACAGGGCCTGGAGTATATTTGATATGCCCATTGTAGAAAATTGATTTTTCCCTATATAACAGGTATCAATTGCTAATAACTTCTAGTTAGGCACGTGATGTTATATCCACATACCCTTTTTAGTGTTTTAATATTGTCTGACCTAAATCAGGATAGTTGTGGTTTGTACTGAGAATCAGTCAGTTGTATCCCAGATCCCCCATGAGTTCATATGTGTTTCAGTCCATTTACACAATGGAGTTTTATTCAACTGTCAAGAAAAATTAAGTTCTAAAATTTCAAGTAAATACGGGAAGCTAGAAATAGTCATACTTGATGAGGTAATCCATACTCAAATAGACAAATATTGTAAGTTTTCTGTTATATGTAAATACTAGCTTTTAAGCCTTAGATATGTGTGTTTCAATCTGAATAACTGCAGAAGTTAAGCTAGTAAGTTAGCTAGTAAGAGACCAGTGGGGACAAAGGAAGGGGAAATTGAATGTGCTGTTATGGAGAGATAAAGGGGAAACAGCTGTAGGAGGAGTAATTGGAAATGATAATGGGATAGTAAGGTAAAGGAGGGAAAATGAACAGGGCAAACTAACAATAAAAACTTTTTGAAAAACCATATGGAAACCTACTACTGTAGAAACTTCTTAAATTATATGCATGTCTGAAAGTAATTGAAATTAAAACACCATATAATGGGAGAGATATAAAATGCTCCAACTAGACATCTTATACCATTAACTAAAAGACCCAGTACCCGGAACAGATTACATCTTGTTGATTCATTGGTCTAAAGAGGTCATGAGACTCACACCCAAACATTGTAAGTTATTATCAAGACTATTGGTTACTCTCCACAGTATGATGGGTAGGACTATTACTGAAGATAGCACTTAACTTACATTGTCAAACGCAGAGAAGGTGAGATGGTGTGTAGCTGGATGATTCATCCTTATGACTAGCACTCATGGTGCGGGAAGACACTTGCAAGCTTCTGGTAGAGAAAAGCAATCATCAGTGTCACCTAGTATAAACCCTATGACCTACTATTATGACCTGCCTACTGTTGATTGAGGTTTTCTGTCCTGCCTGGCTCCCACAGTCATTAAGTCCCAAAGATATCACACAGAGCTCTACATAAGTTATAAACTGATTGGCCCATTAGCGCAGGCTTCTTATTAACTCTTATAACTTATATTAGCCCATTATTCTAGTCTATGTTAGCCACATGGCTCAGTACCTTATTCAGTGAGGCAGCCACATCTTACTTCTTCTGTGGCTGGGTCAGGACTGCTTCCTTTTTCCAGAATTCTCCTGTTCTCCTTGACCTGCCTCTACTTCCTGTCTGGTGGTTCCGCCTATTCTTCCTGCTTGGCTACCAGCCAATCAGTGTTTATTTAAAATATAACTGACAGAATACAGACCATTGTCCCAAAGCAGCCTACAAAATGTTTTATTTATACTTCTTTCTAACTTTTTTCCTTCCATTTCCTCCCTCTAAAACTTCTGATATACCCTTTCTGGCCCTTCTTAATATTCATGACCTCTTTTTCCTCTAATTGTTATTTATGCATATATACATAAATATATATACATATATATTCCTAAATATAACCTGTCCAGTCAATGTCTTAATTAAGGTTTCTATTGCTGTGATGAGACACCCAAGACCATGGCAATTCTTATTTAAAGGAAAACATTTAATTGGGTTTGGTTTACAGTTTCAGAGGTTTAGTTTATTACCTTCATGGTGGGACATGGCAACCTACAGGCAGACATGGTGTTGGAGAAGGAGCAAAGAGTTCTACATCTTGATCTACAGGCAGCAAAAGCAACTGTATGTCACATTAGATGTAACTTGAGTATATGAGACCTCAATACCCACCCCCAACATTAACACACTTCTTTCAACAAGGCCACACCTACAACAAGAATGCCACACTTCCTAACAGTGGTGATCTCTATGGAGGTAATTTTCTTTCAAACCATCACAGTCTGCATAATGTTACTTACTTTTATGTTTTCAGAACTCACCGTTTGGTACTGCATAACCAGTTGCAGGAATAAAACATTCCCTGGGGAAGAGCACCTCTTCAACCACCAGCTTTGTCATTTGCCTATATGTGTTCCTATCACTGCCAATAGTGTTAAGGCCTCATGGGTTTTCCTTCTGCCCAGTTTTATATGCTAATTAGTGTCATCTGTGTTCATCTCATATTTGGGTAGTCATGTTGGTAATATTGTATAGGTGTGACTTCTGAAATTACTAGGAAACACACTCACAGGAAAATCCCCAATCATTTATTTTTTGTGATTATAATTACAGCACTCCCCCTTTTTTCTAACCTCCAAATTCTCCATATACCACTCTTTGCTCTCTCTTAAGTTCATTAATATTTGTCACATATGTGTGTGTGTGAGAGAGAGAGAGCATATGTGTGTAGAGAGAGCGCATATGTGTGTTTATTCCTAAATACAACATGCTCAGTTTGTATGTTATTGCATGGATGTTTTCAGGGCTGACTCCCTGGTATTAGATAACTAATTGGTGTGTCCTTTCCTGGGCAAAACTATTTCTCCTATTCTCGGCATTCCTCAGTTGTCTGTAGTTTTCTATCATGTTGAGGTTTCATGAACATTTCCCTGACCATTTTAGCATGTCTTTTTTGTTGTCTTTTTTAATCTCATGTTTAGGGAGTCATATTTGGCAGACTTTACAGGTATAGCCTATTCATAGAAGACACAATCTGACAGAAAACTCCCTGTTCCTTTGGATCATAGTCTTTCTGCTCCCACTTCCTTGCAATGAACCCCGTGCTTTAGGTGCAGGAGTTGTGTGTTGTTGATGCCATAGAAGCTGCCAGGGTAGGGGAGCAACCCCAAATCCCACCCAGCTGTGATGCCTATAAAATGTAACAACAAATAACATGCCATGATAATCTTAATGGCACAGCAGTCTCATGCAAATGTTGGTCATGACCAACAACTCTCTAACTGAACTTAAGTTGCTCTCAGTGGAAGGGAAATCTTGTCTGGTACTGGAAATCTCCTGACTACCCAGGAGTAGTTACATATGGATCTTGGAGGAGAACCTGTAACTGCTATTTTACCAAACCAGCGTAACCTCTAACTGCATTCTAAATATCCGTTCTTAGCCCCTATCTGTCATGAAGGAAACTTCTCTTTCCAACAGATGGAGATCATTACAGAAAACCACGGGTGATCAAAATGTAGAATCGTAAAGAACAGTCCCAATTGATATGCCTATAGTCATTACATTCTGTTACCTGCATACTATCCTTAGAGCAAAACTGTTCAAAGGTATGGTCTTTCTCTGTGTGATCTCTTTATTCAAGTGTCTGATTGCTCCAGATCTCATCTTCCCTCACTGCTTTTCAGTATCTTAAAACATATTTTCAAACTTTGTTACTGATTTCACAAAAACAGTTATTCTATACAGTCTTCCTGTGATTCTGTACATAATTGTGGGATTTGGGCAAACCAACAACTTAAGTGATTCTCAGCCCTAATGAATCATCTGGAAATTATACTAAATTCAGCTCCCAGTTCAGTAAATTTGAAGTGAAGCCCAAGATTCTGCTTTTAAAGTGAATCTCTTGGTGATGTAGGTAATCCTGTTCACACCATACACTGTGTAGTGAGACTCCAAGTGACAAACAGTGAGAGAGGGGTAGTCAATTTTGTGTTATTTAACACAAATTTGGAATGCAACATTTAGGATTATCCAACTTCTATTAATAAAGAATTGCTAGAAATGATTGTAGGAGAGCAAGTATCAGTATTGATAAAGCCTGCTTCTACCTCATTACTAGATTAAACAGTGCTGTGAGCATGGTTATCTCTTAGCCAATTAAGATAAGCTCTGAATTTGTCTTTCTAATGTGTTTATTGAGATTGGAAACATTGATGGATTCTGTGATAAATACTGGCCTATGATAAATCAATTATATTTTCTCACTCTGAGAAAACTTTAAAATAACTACTAAAAACAAATTTTATGAAGGACTAGTACAGACCTTTCCATCATAAGAGAAACCAGTGTTAATGAGTTACGGTCATGCAGGTTCATCTAAGAAACTGAAAGGAAGTTACCTCCTCACGGTGATCAAGCCCCATTATCTGTCAGCACCAACGCAAGTCTGTACTAAGCAAAGCCATTAAACAGTGCAGATTTTATCCTTTTAATAATTTCCTAGTTCAACTCAACCACTCTTTCCCCACTATCATTGTCTTAGATTAAATATTGGGGGCCTTTTATGACTCCAGTTTTTTTCTCCTTCTGTTCTGCATCAAACGTTGTTACCTCAGGTATCCATTTAGTCTCTGCCCTAAAATCTCTACAGTATGAACTTTATCTAATTCATTGGGAGAGGAAAGCACATAAGCACTTCACAAATGGGACAACTGACCAGTTTGCCCTTCCCAACACCTCAATGCAGCACTGCCTTATTAGTCCCTAGAACTCTTGCTGTAAAGTCCCTTTGTTTTCTTCGAGTCCCTTAAGCATTCATTTGTAAACCTATAATAACCTCCTTTTCACATCTTGCCTTCCCATTTTGTGATAAACTCATTATATTTGTGTTCTGGAGACAAAGGATGCAGAAACCACTGACCTGGTGTGTCTTTGATGGTCAGTAATTGTCCAGAATCTTACCTCACCTGAATTATTTCTAATGTGAGGCAGGAAAGGTATCATCACCTTCAAGGTCCCCTACATGTCCCCAGCATCACCACAATCAGTTCTCCTCTTTTCTCCAGACTTGGTAAGTAGATTATCAGAGAAAAAGTCAATAAACTGGAGCAAGAAATTAAAATATATGTATTAAACCTCAATTTTTAGGTACTGTGGGTTTTTTCATTGTGTAAATGATATAAGCTCATTTTGAAATTTTTCTTTGTTTGCTTTGTTTTGTTTTCCAAGTCATGCTTTCTTTGTGTAGTGCTTCCTGTCCCAGAACTCACTATATATTCCAGACTGGCCTTGACTCAGAGATCTGCCTGCCACTGATTAAAAGGGTGTGTTACCTATATAAACAAACTGAAAATAAAAACCACCACATGATCATCTCATTAGTTGCTGAAAAAGCCTTCGACAAAATACAACATCCCTTCATGATAAAGGTCTTAGAGAGGGCAGGAATACAAAGAACATACCTAAACATAATAAGGGCAATATAGAGCAAGGCAACAACCATAAAATTAAATGGAGAGAAACTCAAAGCGATACCAATGAAATCAGGAACAAGACAAGGTTGTCCACTGTCTTCGTATCTATTCAATATAGTTCTTGGGGTTCTAATTAGAGCAATAATACAACAAAAGATACCAAGAGATAGAAATCAGAAAAGAAGTCAAACTCTCATTATGTGCTGATGACATGATAGTTTACATAAGTGACCCCAAAAATTCTTCCAAGGAACTTCTACAACTCATAAACACCTTCAGTAATGTAGCAGGATGCAAGATTAACTGAAAAAAATGAGTAACCCTCCTTTTCACAGATGATAAATGGGCTGAGAAAGAAATCAGAGAAACATCATCCTTCACAATAGCCACAAAGAGCTTAAAATATCTCAGAGTAACAATAACCAAACAAGTGGAAGACCTGTATGACAAAAACTCTAAATCTTTAAAGAAAGAAATTAAAGAAGACACCAAAAAATGGAAAGATCTCCCATTCTCTTGAGTAGGTAGAATTAACATAATAAAAATGTCAATTTTACCAAAAGCAATCTACAGACTCAATGCAATGCCAATCAAAATCCCAACAAAATTCTTCACAGATCTCCAAAGAACAGTACTCAACTTCATATGGAAAATCAAAAAGAACCCAGGATAGCCAAAACAATCCTGTAAAATAAGAGAACTTCAGAGGCATCACAATCCCTGACTTCAACCTCTACTACAGAGCTACAGTACTGAAAAAAAGCCTGGTGTTGGCATAAAAATAGACAGGAGGACCAATGGAACTTAATCGAAGACCCAAATTTCAATCCACACATCTTCGAACACCTGATTTTTGACAAAGGAGTAAAAAATATCAAATGGAAAAAAGAAAGCATATTTAACAAATGGTCCTGGAATAACTGGATATCAACATGTAGAAGAATAAAAATAGATCCATATTTATCACCATGCACAAAACTTGATTCCAATGGATCAAAGATCTCAACGTAAAGCCAACCACACTGAAGTTCATAGAAGAGAAAGTGGGAAGTATACTTAAATGCATTGGCACAGGAGACCACTTCATAAATATAACCCCAGTAGCACAGACACTGAGAGAAACAATTAATAATTTATCCTGAAACTGAGAAGCTTCTGTAAAGCAAAGGACACAATCAACAAGACAAAACAGCAGAATGGGAAAAGATCTTCACCAACCCCACATCAGACAGAGGTCTGATCTCTAAAATATACAAAGAACACAAGAAAGCGGTCATCAAAAGGACAAATAACCCAATAAAAAAAATGGAGTACAGACCTAAACAGAGAACTCTCAACAGTGGAATCTAAAATGTTTGAAAGAAACTTAAGGGAATTCTCAACATTCTTAGCCATCAGAGAAATGCAAATCAAAACAACTCTAAGATTCCATCTTATACCTGTGAGAATTGTCAAGATCAAAAACACTGATGACAGCTTATGCTGGAGAGGATGTGGGGTAAAGGGAAAACTTCCATTGCTGGTGGGAATGCAAACTGGTACATCCCCTTTGGATATCAGTGTTGTGTTTTCTCAGAAAATTAGGAAACAACCTACCTCAAGACCCATCAATACCATTTTTGGGTATATACCTAAAGAACACTCAATCATACTGCAAGGACATGTGTTGAACTATGTTCATAACAGTATTGTTTGTCATAGCCAGAACCTGGAAACAACTTAAATGCCCCTTGACCAAAGAATGGATAAAGAAAATGTGGTACATTTATACAATGGAGTACTACACAGAAAATTAAAAAAAAAAGACATCTTGAAATTTGAGGGCACATGGGGATCTAGAAACCATCATACTAAGTGAGGTAACCCAGATCCAGAAAGACAAATATCATATGTACTCACTCATAAGTGGCTTTTAGACATAAAGCAAAGAAAACCAGCCTACAATTTATATTCCCAGAGAACCTAGACAGCAATGAGGACCCTAAGAGAGACATAAATGGATCTAATCAACATGGGAAGTAGAAAAAGACAAGATTTCCTAAATAAATTGGGATCATGGGGACCATGGGAAAGGGTAGAAAGGGAGGGGAGAGAAAGGGAGGGGAGTGGAGAAAAATATAAAGCTCAATAAAAACAATAAAAATTATATTTATGTTAGTGGAAACATCAAAAGAAAACAATCATAAAAGGGTGTGTTACCATGTCCATCTTTTATTTTAAAATTCTAATTGTCTCAACTTTTTCCAAAATCACAATTAGCAAAAATATTTTTTAAATATTCAAATGTGCTTTTGTAAGCTTCAGACACTGAAACTACAATGATAATCACCACACCTTTCCCCACGGTAGAATAGTTTTATTTGTTAAGGAGATGGACAAGGGTGTTTATAGAAGAGCAATGATACAACCATGCAAGATATTCATGGGAAAATATGCTCTCTAAGAGGTCCCATGCTTTTTCTGTTCCTATATTTAATGACTCTCTACTAGTAAAATTCCCTAACTTTTGTTTGCAGAGTCCTCCCCCCTCTTCTTCTTTAATAATTAACCAATGGGTATTTTGCATCTCTGGGCACTGGATGCTAATGTCAGAGTTGTGGAAATTATGTAGATATCAGTGTACTAAAGAAGAACAAGCTAACAGGGTTTTATAAGCACCACCACTGAGCACAAAGCCACTTGGTCTTCCTCCGGGTTGGGTAAGACATTTCTGAACTGAAGCTACACTCAGGTATCCCTGAGAAACATGTACCACCAGTTATAGCTTTCCAGAGAACATTGTTTGCATTTACTGAACTCCTAACACAACCTGGGGTATCTTCCTAATGAATGGCTCCAATCTTACTGCCCAGCCAACAGGTAATTAGGAACTGGGAATGAGTCATGCCCCCTGCACCGCAGATAAGTCCTATTTCTGCTATTTTAAAATGGATCTTAGGGGATTTTATTTTCTCATAAAAACATTGTTTATGTAAAGCTTAGTTCAGTCATCATAGTTCAGAAGATTACAAGGTTAAAAATAATTCAAAGTGTAGTAATTTGACTAAGGATCTCTATCACATGAAGAACAGACATTATAAGAAAATGATTTGCATTGCACTTGAATTTTTTTCCTTTTATTAAAACTAGATATTTTCTTACATACTATATCCTGGTTATAGTTTCTCTTCCCTCTACTCCTCCCAGTTCTACCTTACCTCATAATCCATCTGGATCTCCCCACTCCCTTCTCTCTCTTTTAGTAAAATAAACAGGCTTCTAAGGAATATTCTAAGGAATATCTATCTATCTGTCTATCTGTCTGTCTCTCTCTCTCACTCTGTGTGTGTGTGTGTGTGTGTGTGTGTGTGTGTGTGTGTGTGTGTAACAAGAACTAACACATCAGAATTAAACAAAGTAAACTGAAGGGGAAAAGCCCAAGAGAAGGTATAAGAAAGAGACCTACTCATTCAATACTTGAGAATCCCATAAAAACATTAAACTGGAAACCATAATATATACACAAAATACCTGGTATAGACCCATACTGGTCTTATGCATGTTGAATGTTGAAAATGTTGGATGAATGTTATAGAGAGACCACCAACAATCTGTTGAATATTCTCAAACTCATCATCTGCATTGCAAGGAGAATAAGGTCTCTTCTGCAAATGATGCCTGGGAATGTTTGTACTTTTGATATGTGTTTCTACTTGTATTTAATAAGATGAATTATTCTTTGAAGATATGGCTAGGAAGCTGAAGTTCAGCTGGAATGTGCCCTAGTATTGCAGTCTGCAGAATAATGCCTCTATAGCCATGAGCCTCAGGAGCCACTCATTTCTTAATCACTCACAACATAGACAATCACTGTTAAATAGCTTTGTTAAATTATGTATTTTTGCTCCATCTCAATATGTTCTGCAAAGACAAGATGTGAAAAACACATTGGTTGACCCATGTTTATGGGAAAATTTGAGAGTATGTTTGTTTTTGTCGTAATGAGCATTTTTTTTGAGATCTTGTCCCCATTTTGCTGAAAAATTTACTAAAACCCACAGTCTGGATTTGAAAACAAATTTCTTATTAACTAAAAACAGAATCTAAAATACATAGCCAGCAAAATTCATTTGCTGTCCTTATGGCAACAGTAGTTCAAAGAGGAGCCTAGGCCAATTTATCAGAGACAAGACAAATAGATTGTGCTACAAAAAGATGGATGATATAGTCTATAAAGGATTAGGAGAAGCAAACATATGTCAAATGTTCAAAGATCATCAGAATGTGTTCTGGATAGAAAAGGAAGAAATTAGAAATCTTGGAACAATTTCTTCTTACCAAAAATGTTAAATTTAATCCTTAGGAAGAAACTATATTATACGGCACTTCATGTAATGTGTGAGAGAAAAGCACAGACATAATGAACAAATGGTATAAATTCTAGGAATCACAGATGTGTTATGGTAGTAATTCAGGGGACCCTACGTTGTTACAGCAAAGTGTTAATCGGTTTGGGTGACTGTCTTTGTTTGATTAATTTGCCGGGAATCCATCTCCTTTTATTTAGTAAGCCTAACCTTATCTTCTCTTGAAGAACCATCCCTCTTGGTCTGTTGAGCTACAAACTTCAAGTGAGGGCAATTTTACCCTCTGGTCCCAAGATACTACAGACTTGCACACTAAGTGTGGCATTTCCTGACCACAAATGTCCTCGAACTCTTACTCTCTGTATCAGGAACAGAGTAACCATTCTTTAAGGGTAATGTCCAACTGGAGCCTCTGAGAGTCAGTCTGGACACTATATGGCATGAACCCACTGAGCAAATTTGGTGAGTGAGAACAGAGTTGGTTCTAAAAATACCATTTGGCCTGAAGGGATTTTCAGTAGGTTTGACTTACTGGGCTTTTCAAAAGTAAACAATTTCCATTTATTTTGCTATTAATTCAAACAGGCTGAGTTGAGTTTTTGTAATTTGAATCTCTAAGAGTCATGGTCAAACATGGTATGAGGCATACATAGTTTAAATGTATTTTAGTGAGCTAAAATAATGCACTCAAAAGTATTTTATGCAACAGAAGAGATGATGCAGAAGAGTGTGTGCTGCTCTTGCAGAGAACAAAACTCGTTTCCCAGAACCTGTGTCAGGCGGCTCACAGCCACTTATACTCAGCTCTAGGGTTTCTGAAAACTGCTTCTGGTTCCCATAGACACCCACATATATTCACACATACATGCACACATAAACATATACATACAAATAAAAAATAAATATTTTAAAAATATATCTTGCCTAAGCAAAATCATACTTAGTCACAAATCATGGATTAAATAAAAAGTTGTCACATAATTACATCTAATATATAATAAACAGGATTCAACGTAATATGTAAGACATATGATAAAGGTACAAAGTATTGATAAAATAAATTAAACACTTTAAATTGAGGCATATTCTATGTCCTTAGATTGTGATTCTAAATGTTATTCAAATGTCAACTCCTTCACAATTGATGGCTAGATTTGCTACAATACCAATAAAATTCTAAACTTTACTTTTAAACAGAATTTTTAAAAGCTATGGAAATACAGAGAGATAGAATAGCTGTATTGATTTTTTAAAAGATGGGAAAATTTGGAGAATTTATATAATATGTTTTTAAGACTTTCTTAAGCTATAATAATTAAGAAAGATTGAGAATGGTATAAAGGTAGACTTGTTGTTCAATCAAAGAGAAGAAGTTAAGATGTATGCCCTCTTATTACAAAACAATTGGCTTTGGTCAAAGGCACAGCAGTAATTTGATGACTAAAGGTTATTCTTACCAATAATGTATTACTTCACTTTATACCAAAAGGATATTGTAATAGAATGTGGTCAAAAATCCACAAGCTAAAGAGAGCTCACTCTAAAATATTTTAATTCTAACAGGCAATGGTATCACATGCCTTTAATCTCAGCATTTAGGAGGAAAAGCTGTCATACTTATAAGTTCAAGGTCAGCCTGGTCTACATAGTAAGAACTTGCCTAAAAATGAAAAAGAATTTGATAACGATTGAATATTTTTACATGTATTCTGTTATTGAGACAACATGAACTGGATTAAAGAAATAACACAGACTGATTTTGGCTTGTCGGATTTATATTTGTAATAATTTTCTTTGCATTGTTCTCTAATTCTTTTTTCTAAAATCAACATGAAAGTTTTGTACCATTTCCATACAAAGAGAAAATTACAAAACTTCTAGAAAAACAATGAGAACAAGACAGCAAAGAATCCTTCACAAGAGTAGATGGCTTTCTTGTATATGAAATAAATAAGAAACCATAAAATGAAAAATAATAAAACCTCAAACTGATCAAAATGTAAAATGTCTGTTCCTGAAGGACACCACTAGCTAATGAAAAGACAAAACACTTTCTGAGAGAAAAAAATGTTCAATTAACATTGCTTGGTCACATTGAAAACCCTTCTCATGCAGTTCTCAAAGTAGTAGTCAACTCTTATTATTCAACATTGTGGAAATAATTTGCAGTATTACAAACATGTTGCATAAAAACCTCTATATTTATCAGTAAGATTGATTTTCTATATGCTTTCTTATATGTTCAGTAATTGTGTTGAACTTAAAGAACTCATATTAGCCTTTCCAGATAGGCATATGTAATGATGCCAGCAGTCTCTGTATCTGGGAAGGAGTTATTATTATTAATGATTGCTATACTATTTACTACTACTACCCCTTTACTTTTAAGTAAATTTTGAAGCATACAGTGTTCTTCATGCAAAATTTATGCTTTTATTGATGGTCGTGGCAGTGTTTTGACAGTTTTTTGGGCTTTATGTTGTTGTTACTGTTTTTGTTTTTATTTTTCTTTCAGCATTTTGTGTATATTATCTTACTCTCTCTGATTTGCATAATTATTTCTGAAAAATTTATTGGTAGTCTTCAAACTCTTCCCTTGTGTATATGAAGCTATTATATTTCCCTTTACTCCTAAAGCTGTGCTTTGACAATGTAATTTTAATATATCTCAATGTAGACCTCCTTACATTCAATCATGGTGGCTTGCTTTGAGCGTTATGACTCTCTAGATGTCCATTTTGCTCCCAGATGTGTTTATTTACATTTATTTTTAAAAATGTTTCTCTTATTTGATTTTGACTTCTCTTCTTCTTTTTATCATTCTGTGACAGCAAGTGATTTCATTTGATGTTATCTCTGAAGTCATAAATTTGATGTTATTCTCTTTTTTAAAAATTATTTTGATTTTGTTGCTGTTCTCTGTCTAGGCAATGACCTGTGTTCAAGTTCCTAGCATTGAGGTTGCTGTTGAAGCTCTTTGTTACTTTATTTTCAGTTGTCATTATTATAGTTTCTTTGTGTTATGCTCTAATGGATGATATCTCTTGGTTTAATTTAAAGTGGTGTTTTCATTATCATTGTCAATCTGTGTTTATTTGTGCTTTGCTAGGTTTCTCTAATGCTAGTTTTAATTCTGTATCTGGTATTTCCTGGATCTCTCAAGTTAGTTCTTGAAGCTTCCACATCCCTTAGCAGTGCCATGCTTCCCTAATTAACCATAATATATTGCCTGCTGTGGAGGTCAAAAAATGTGAGACTCTTCTACCTTGTCTGAAGGTCAGAGAATTTGATTATATTTTGCTCTCTCAAGGTTGTTGACAAGTACAGCTACACACTCTGACCTAGTGTGTGGTTGCTTGGTGTTTTGGACATTATGATGGTCCATAGAGGTAGATCTGCTCCACCCTGATCAAGGGCCAGAGAATTCAAACATTCTTCTGCTCCTTCTTTTGAAATAGGTGGAAGGACCTCACATACCACTACAGGAGTGACTGCCTACAGGATACTTGGGCTAGGGTGTTTTCACTGCTCCAAGCATCAAATGCTTTTCTCAAGAGTTAATGGCTTGATATCTCAAGTATTGGGGCAAGAAATTGTTCTGGTTGTCCTTGGACCATGTTAAAAACAATCTTTTGCTTTCTTCCTCCCCTTTTATATTGGGGTATAAAAGTATATGGAAAAAATAAACATGGGCAGGCGAACTCAGCACTCAGAACACAAGAATTCAGTATTTACTGAGTTGCCCTCACATTATTATCCTGTGTCTTTGAGATTCTTTCTTCTCTTGGTTCCTCCTACCTAAATTTTATAATCCTCGTGCACCTACCCTGGAACGTATGAACTCATCACAGGTAGCATCATGGCAGAAATAATCCCCCAAAAGTGGTTCCCGACATCTTGCCATTTGTCCATCCTTTGGGGTTCTGTGTGTAAATTAAGCTGTTCTTCTTCCCCCTTTGTTTTCTTTGTTTAACTTTTCTTATTATTGTTTGAGAACTTCATAAACACCTGTGTGTTTAACTTCACTGGAATTCCAAACCTTTAATATGGCTTGTAGAACCCGACAGAAGTCCTTTTTGTCTATTCATGACTGCTAAAGTGTTTCTGAAGTAGGACTGAGGCATGGAACCTTCTATTCTGCCATATTTCTGAATTCATTATTAAAATCTTTCCAATGTTTAATTTAATATTCTACTTTTTATCCACTGCAAATCTCTCAGTTGGCTAGTGTGATGGTATACTCACTAAACTGCTTTCTGTGCAAACATGAAGACCCGAGTTCAAGCCCCCGAAACAAAAATAAAAAGCCAAGAGTGATGCGTTTGTGATACTGGGGAGGTGGAGACGATCAGATCTCTGGAGCCCATGGAAATCACAGCCATGTATATAGTATAGAAAGCAATTGAGGAGGAACAGTATTTAAGGTCATCCTCTGGCTTCCACATACATGTATACATGTCCTCTTACATATACAAACATGAAAACACACAGAAAATTATTTTTAAGAACTTTAATATTATTCCAAAACTAACTGTAGCTGTATTTGCACCGACTGGGGTAACCTAGCACCTATTTGCTTCAAACATTCTTTTATGACACCTCATTTGCTCTCTAACTTTCAACAGCACAGGGAATTGGCAATTTTTTCTACCTTAGGATATATGGGTTCCTATGAGTTGAATCTCAATAGTTTCATTTTATTTTTTTAATCTGTTGGTTTAGTTCCCCATTATCCAGACATTCAGCTTACTGCTGTGTCCTTGGGGAACTGTGAGTATGCAATGTGAATTCACATTGTGAAAATATGAGCAAATACATGAGATAAAATTTTGCCTAGACTGTTTCATTTATCATACAGGTTCCAGTTACAACCTTTCCTCATACCCTTTCACTTTTCTTTACTACAATTGTTATAAAGATAATTAATTAATTGCAAAATGAGTTATTCCATAAACATATTTCTCATTATATAAAAAAATACCAAAAGAGTGGGGAAAGTCAGTATTTTCCATGGTGTTAGCACCGTTTTGTAAATTTTTTTATTAAAATGGGAAAATAGGACCAAGATATAGCTCCCACAATAAAGGATTTATCATTACAGTCGGCCACAATATGGGAAAACAAAACAAAAATGGCCCAAAATCCAGATTTTTTTTAAAAAGTGTTACTTTACCAATAGCAGAACATCAGATACGTTTTAATCCATAAATGATTTCTGAAAATGTAAAATTCAGAACAGGGAAAATGGTTGCTTGAACCAAATCGAAACTTAGACTATTTCTTAGTAAACCAGAAGCAGAGCAGAGCATATGTACGAGTGTCCATATCAGAATGGAATCTTTTTCTTTGCCCTAACATGTTGTGTACTCGTCATATAACAGGATGTGTTAAATGAGGACTTTTCTTCTTGCTGAAGCCTCCTAAGTGAGAATAATAAGCAATAACCTAGGTGTTAGACATATTTACAGGATTTGATATGAGACAGCAAAGTAATTTTTGTGACCCTCATCCCTTAACCTCCAGCCCATATAGAAGAAAATGCCAAACCTTGAGAGGAGGGGTTTCCAATTCAGCCTGTTTCTTAAAGTGGGATTTTCCCTTTTATTTTTTCTTGCAAGCCAAATGCAGTATCAGAAATGTTAATGAAGTGAAAAGGTTGGTCTGAAGGAATCTTAAATATGATCTTCTTTGTGAAATCCATTAAGCTGACAAAACCTGTAAACCTTTCTCATATGGTAAATTTATTTTTTACGTATAGAGAAAGGAAAGTTTTTCATAGAAAACTAATAAGGATGAAGGACCATACAAAGATTATTTAGAAATCTGTCCTTAATTTAAAGGGGAAAATGGGGAAAATATATAATTTACATGCATGTACATGTGTGTGTAATAAAGGAGAAACATATTCAAGATGATTTGGGTGACTGATAAAGTAAATTAATAATAACTAAATAGAAAACTGAACTTAGGCAATTTCATTTACTTCAGAAGAGGCCTATAGACACCCAGTCCCAGTGAGAGATCAAATTGATAAGAAAAATTAAAAACAAAGTTGTTCCATGAAAGCATGAATACAATCAAATAAAAACTCCAGTGCCAACAATGGGTTACTACTTTTTGAGTTGTTACCTACTTCAGTCCTATAGACTTGAAACATTACAGGCTATTACTGTAGCTCTTAATAATACTCCAGAATTTAACCCTATTCCTGAAGATACCACATATTTGAGCCATAGATCATGGCAAATTCTACCTGGTATTAACCTGGAAGCCTTATCCCTATTGGCTAGTCTTTATAGTCCTGAAAAGTGTTGAGCATACCGCTAAGGAAAAGAGTGATCACCAGTCTTACACATTTGTAAACCCTGGGAGCTACAATAGTGACTTTCCTAGTGAGATATTCCCACTAGCACAGAAGTGACACTATTTTCTAATTGAGTTGAAAGGCCAGTTCATGAGGTAGAAACCATACATGGCATCGTTACCAGGGCCAAGAACCTACAGCCAAATGTGTCATAAGCCCTACAGGAAAGCCTACTCGAAAACTATTTTGCTAACACAGAATAATTTTAGATTTAGTCCTGAAATCACTACAGACTCTCTCAATCCTCATCCAAGAAGCTTCTTGCTGCAGTAGGTACATAGAGGCAAACAACTTGTCAGTGCACAGAGCATAAGAAACTTCCGAATGTTCAATCATACATAGGATGTTTGTATCATAATTTTTTATTTAAGACCTAGAGATCTTCTAAGACTCAGAATTGGTAGATGACTACAAGTCTTTCTGGATGGACACAGTATGGTGGTTGTGTATATGAACTCACAGTGGTTGTGACAGCATGTGCAAGACCTATTCAAGCTCAAGACAGAGTACATCCTATTTCCTGAATATATTTTGAGACAAGGTATCCCTGAGATGCAAAGACTATGCTTGAACTTGTTCTGCTGCACGACTCTTCCAAGTCACTAGAATTACAGGTGTGAGCCACCATGGCAGATGAATTGCAGGGATTTTAGAAATCCATATGGAGAGAGAATACATTGTGGAAAGAATGGAAGAAGGACAGAAATAAAGAAGGGAGAAAAAACTGACATCAAGAAAAACTAAGAACTTGATGCCAAAATAAGGAGTGGAAGCAACCCATGGTGCTAAAAAAACCATATGTTTGTCTGTAAGGTCTAATTTTTTAACAGCCTGTAAGAGAAGCTGAATGTGGTAGACATATACATTGGAATGGGATCTCAGTCAGTTTCGAAGATTCTGAGTCACAAAGTCCTGAGTGAAAAACATTTGTGTTCTGAGGGTTGTTCTTATTTCCCTAGAACCATAAGTATATATGACAGACACTTCCAATTTAATTCTGTGAGTCAGTCACAACTAAAGAACCAGGAATTCATAGAGCCTCCAATTTCATAAGCAGACACTAGCAGATTTTCATAGACTTCATCTTGGAAGAAGATATCTTTCCTATACACTAAAGATGCTACATTGTCTTTTTCTCAGGAAAGATATTTTTTGTCTTTCAGAGACATTAAAAAAACAAAGGAAAAGATAGTTTAATACAATGCCAGGAATGTCTCTCTGCAGAAGATGAATAGAAATACAACCTGAAGGACTTTCTCCTACCAATATGTAGGAACTATCTAGGACTGAATAGATCTTTGCTTGAAACAGGCCATTCTGACAACTCACTGTGAAGTCGACATCAATACAGGAAACAGTCAATAACAAAACCATGCCTACTAGCCAGTGATGCAACATAGAAAAGATTTGTCCAATTTGACTGGCAGATGAAGAAGAAGAGGTACCCATGAGAAAGTTCAACCCTAATTAGATGGTATATAGGCAAAGACAGATTACAAAAATCTGTAAAAGCTAGGATACAAATTAGGGCAAAGTAACAGATACTAGTAGTGGAAATAGAGCCAGAAGTTCAGGACAGAATAAAAATTTCTAGTATGAAGATGGAGATGGTAATAGAGATGATGATCTCCATAGTTGCACAGCAGTTGGCACTCCAACCCAGCATTTGTTTTAGTTTGGGTTCTACTGTTGTTGTTGGATTTTCACCTTAGTCATTCTCATAGAGTAATATGAAATATCAAAGTAGTTTTAATTTGAATTTCCCTAATAGTTTCAGATACTGAATATTAAAAATATTTCTCAGTTATTTTATTTCATCTTTTGAAAACTATGATTTCAATTTCATATTACTTAAGTATTTTGTATCTTATTAGATGTGCCTTCTCATTCTTGTATCTTTTATTAAGTTGCTTTTTATTTCATATATATATAAAATATAACTATTTTATATGCTGGATACACATACACACGTTTTATCTAAATCATTTCCCCTTACCTCTCTTATATCCAGTCCCTCTCATGCCAATACCACTCCCCTCAAATTAATGCCTTCTTTTTCTTTAATTGTGTGTGTGTGTGTGTAACTATATAAATGTAACCTATTAATTCCATTTAGTGTTCCTCATATGCATTGAATAGCCAACTAGGTGGTTCATCCCTGGGAAGACTAATTCTTCCCCTTACACAAAACATTAAATGCCTTTATCTAGGGGTGGAGCTGTGTCAGATTTCTCCCATCCATGTCAACTGTTATCCACTGATACAGTGAAGTGAATTTTGTAAATGTTACAAAAAGAAAATACAGCTAATGGAAAAGATGTAATACAGAGAATAGTTAATTTTTTCCTATCAAGGTAGCAATATTCATAATAAAAAATGAAACAAAAACCTTCAGCTTGACAACTTTATAATGAACCTGTGCAATATTGTTAATAATAGAAAAATAAAAATCCTGGGAAAACTTGAGACCCAAGATGTATGAAGTTCACACAGTCCTGATATGGCAACAATGGTTATGGCAATCACCCAAGGCTGGGTCACCACACTGTACATACTTAAAATGTTTTCAAAGAAACCAGATGGTTTTATTTGTTAAATACCATTAAGACTTGGCTTTAACAAAAGGAAAATTGAAACCTGAATAAATAACAAGATGTGAAAAAATGATAAGGAACAAATTTAGCCAATAAGTTGGCATGGAATAGCTAAGTAATTATTGATCATAATAAAGAAAACAAAACTAATTCTCCTGGATTTCAAAGGAAATTGAAGTTACTTATTCAGTCAAACATGGGTTATGCAGTCGTTTGAATAATTATGGGCCCCATAGACATGTGTTTGAACGCTTGACCAAGGAGCTTGCCACTATTAAAAAATGTGGCCTTGCTGTAGGAAGTGTGTCACTGCAGAGGTGGGTTTTTGAGTCTCATATATGCTGAAGCCACACCCAGTGGGGCAGACTCCCGCTGCCTTCAGATCAATACATAGAACTCTCAGCTCCTTCTCCAGGACTGTGTTTGCCTGCATGGCACATGCCCTGCTGTGATAATAATGTATTAAACCTCTGAATTTGTAATCCTCCCCCAATTAAATGTTTTCCTTTATAAGAATTGCCATGATCATGGTATCTCTTGACAGCAATATAAACCCTAATTAATATTACTCTGTGTAGCTAGAAACTTTTCTGTGTGCGACCCCGTCTCTATAAAATAATCACTCAGAGGCTTAATATCAATTATACTTGTTTGAGGATGAATCAGACTTATTACTGGCTAGCCTTTACATTCAAATAAATTCATTTCTATTAGTTTATATTTTACCATGAGGCTCGTGACTCACATCAGCTGCTGGCATCTCCCTCAACTCTGCCTTCTTTATCCCTGTATTTCTGCTTAGATTTCCCACTTAGATATATTCTGCTTTGCTACAGAGCAAAGCAGTTTTATTCATCAACAAATAAAAGCAACATATTCACTGAGTACAAGAAGGATATCCCACATCAGCAATGGTTTGCAACTTACATTTGTGAAGTCCTTTTTCTTGATAGAATGGAATATAGAAATATTGATGATTTATCTTTATAGTATATACGCTCCAAACACAAACTGTTTTTTTTTTGTACTCCATGGGAATTATAGCATTAATGAGAATAACTACTGTATACTTTTTAATCCTTGAGGGTTTCTGGATAAATATACAATTTTTTACTCCAATTTAACTTATAAGACTGTGATAGAGACAGTATGAAGTCACTCCACATAGCACTATACTCAATGTATATGATCAACCTTTGACCTAAGGTGGATAAAATTGCCTGTGTAATTCACATAATCCTGATATGGCAACAATGGTTATGGCAATCACCCAATTAGTAATCAATTACTAATTTTTAGTTTTCATTCTTTTGTTTGTGTTTATTGATTCTTAAGGTCCATCCCTTAGTAAGATTTCTTCAGATTGTCCTTAATTTTTTTCATGGAAGAGTCTATTTATCATGACACTTTTGGCAACATAGTCATCTCTTGGCTCTGAAAATGGCTCACACTCCATGTCTCTGATGACTTCCTCAGTTTTGAGTATTGGAAAGATATTTCATTGAATACCATTTCAAGTGAATTTGTCTCATATTTTCCTTCTGGATAGACAAGGATGTTACATTTTGCTGAAGCACACAAGTAAGACATTATTTCCATTGGAATTGCAGCAAGGATGCATGATGTCAGTATGACCCATCCTTGTCGAGGTCAATCTTGATCATCAGATTTATGGGAATGTCTGTCAAGTGTTTTCATGGTAAGCCAGTTTTACTGTGGTTTCCTATTGTACTCTTCAAAGAAAGTCACTCTGTGAAGCCTTCACTTAAGGGAGTGTATTTTCTTCAACTCTGATTTCTTCTTATGAAACCTCATTTATGATTTTTTCAATACATAAAAACACAAGATAGTAAAGCTGTTATTAATTTTTTAAAACATTAACAATGTATAATAGATCAATCTTGAAGTGGCCAGGAAACTCTCTCCATGCTAGTTATCTTCCAAACTAAGGCTGCTTGGGGGGGGGAAATATACCAATGATTTTTCCAAAAGCTGGACCCTGCATACCTCAATATCAATCTGCCAGGCAAGATGCACTTGCTGGTGCAATGGTGGCAGGACTGTATTTATGAGGGTAATGAACTGTTCTCTTGATTGGATTTCAGACCTATTCCATTAAAAAGGAATTAATATTTGGTACTAAAAAGGATGATCAAAACTAAAGTCCGTGGAAGGTATTGGCCAAATAAGAGAACCTATAGATTTTGCTAAATGGTCATGTTGTCAAAATAAAACAGCTGCATGTTTAATGTGTTATTTTAATATATGTATATGCAATCTTATATGTATGTATATGTGATATCTTTGAATAGAAAAAT
The DNA here is from genome assembly GCA_004026605.1 of Ondatra zibethicus. Taxonomy (NCBI): domain Eukaryota; kingdom Metazoa; phylum Chordata; class Mammalia; order Rodentia; family Cricetidae; genus Ondatra; species Ondatra zibethicus. Next base: position 105,771 of record PVIU01000747.1, on the reverse strand, counting down.
GTGTGTAATTCTCTTTTCTTTCCATAACCATATCCAGTGTATCTTAATGACATCTACTCTCACTGTCTCTTTCCAACCCCCACCCCGGTCCCTGAACACATAAATGTTCTGCTAAATGGTCATGTTGTCAAGTTGCCTTCGAAATATTTATGTTTATAGCCATAGATTTGCGCTGCTCCCAATGTAGTTTGAGAAGTTTTGTATTGCAGTTTGTATTGCAGTAGGTAGTGATTAATGCAGATATTCAAATTTGTTCTAAGTGAGGAGAATAAGCAGCTTTGAGTGCTTACTTGTAGGTAGAACATCTGTATCAACATCTCCTTCCAAGGCTTAGGGAATATTGTAGACTAAGAAACAGGAAGGATATAAGAGCTGGAGGATGAGAAACAGTGCCATAAAATGCTGCCCTAGGCATGGCACGGCTGTTGCACAGATGAACTCATAATAGCTGTGGTTACCAACATGAGATAAAGCCACCTAAAACTTCCATAATGTAGGGTGGAGGGGTTCCTGCCCTACCTATTGTTGCAGGGAGGCCGCTTGTTTGTCCAGGCTGCCTAGAACTGAAATAATCACACAGAAACCATATTAATTAAATCACTGCTTGGCCCATTAGCTCTAGCTTCTTATTGGCTAACTCTTATATTAATCTAACTGTTTCTATTAATCTGTGTATCGCCACATGGCTGTGGCTTACTGGGTAAAGTTCCCAGCATCTGTCTCTGGCAACTCCATGGCTTCTCTCTTTACCACCATTCTTTCTCTCAGCATTCAGTTCCATCTTCCCTGCTTACATAAGTTCTGCCCTGCTATAGGTCATACACACACACACACACACACACACACACATGCATGTATATATATATATATGTATGTATCCTGTAGACAAGTAATATTCCTTTGGTGAATGTATCTCATGTGTAGAGGACCCAGAACAATTGAATTGTTTTAGCAAATATGTTTACTCTTTCTGTGTTTAAATGACAATAATTAAAGAAAGCAAAACTACATCATGAGGGAAAGAAACAAATAAAATGAAGTTTGTCATTCTAACACAGATGTTTACCCAGCTACATCTATGCCAATTGACTTAAGAGTGTTTAAGGGCTTTAAGCATTTATTTATTTATTTATTTATTTATTTATTTCTGCTCTGTGTGTATGAGTGTTTTCCCTGCATATATTTCTGCTCAACACTTTCATGCTTTGTGACAGGAGATCAAAAGAGTGCATTGGGCCTCCTAGAACTTGAGCTGTAATCCTCCTATATACTCATAGACATGGTTATGGAATCATCTACTGGAGCATGGTCTGCTAGAAATAACCATTCCAAAGAAAAGTGACTCTCACTTTTCCAACATCCATAAACTGCCAATTGCAGCTTGGTTATAGGTGGGGCAGGAACCCCTCTACCCTGCATTATGGAAGTTTTAGCTGCCTTTATCTCATGTTGGTAAAGATATTATGAATTCATCAAATTACTTCACCCAATAAACAGCAGGAAGCAGTTGGGAAAAAAAACTATGCCCTTATTCCCAAATATTATCTATAAATATTTCTTTACATTCAAAGGGGGATATGCTATAGAGATTTGCATTGCCATGGATCTTGGTTTATTGATACAAATTTAAAGTCAATTCTGTTTTATGTATACTTCTGATCTTGATGAAGGTATTGTGTTTGTGCAGCTTATTTAAAAACTTAATGTATAATTAAGAAATATATGTTAATAGATAACTATTTATAATAGTCAAGCGTGTAGTCATGTTAGTTAGGTTTTCTAAATATATAGAGATATATTTCAATTAGATAAGTATTCTTCAAATCTTTCAGAAACCTTCAGAATATGACATTTAAAATGTTTTAAAAAGTTAGGATTTTTCATGACAGTGAGACACATCCGCTCCTGGCAGCACCAAGCTACTTCAAGAGGATGATGGACATTGAAGAGGCTCCTTATGGGGTTGGTTGACCATTTGGCAAGAAATTGCTCTTGCCTAGACTGCTTTAATAAACTGGACATGCAGGACCACAGCGAATGACTGCTGAACTTCCTATAGGTGAGACGATCCTTCAGGGTTCCTGGTTCATGAAAGAGTCTGCCAGACATTATGCAGGACACAGAAGAAAGTGACTGACAAACTGCCAATATAGACAGAATTATCTTTGAATTTTCCTGCTTTATGGAAAAGTCCACTGAATACTATGGGCCTGTAGACTGAAGATAGGTGCCCCAATGGTACAGAAGAATTTTGGGTAACTTTCCAGGTAGCAAGATGTCTCTGTCAATTCTAGAGATTTAAAGTTGCTTACAATGAACTTACAGTTTACTTAGGTAATATATATCCTTCTGGAGTCTTTGATGGAGTTGAAAAATTTATAGTTATAGTTTTCCTTAGTTATAATAAAAGAAAAAATAGGTATAAATATTATAATTGTAATTCTTGCTTGATAACTCTTTTGTTATATGTAATTTTACTATGTTAAAGTTAAAACCTTCTTTTTTTATTCAAACAGAAAAGGGGATGCGATGTGGGATTTCCCTCTGTATGATGTGATTACCATTAATGCATAAAGAAACTGCTTTGGACATATATGTGTGTGTGTGTGTGTGTGTGTGTTTACCTTGACAACATTCTAAAAGTGTAAATAATATGTGAGAAGCAGTGATCTCATTTTATTATTTTTTAGTTCTTTGTAAGAATTTGATGAATGGAAAGTTATGCTACAGTGTAACTTCAATGTGTATCAATTTTCTGTTACAGAAATTGGCTTTAATTTAATTTTTAATTATATATATTATTTTAATAAGTGTTTTGACAGCATGCACCTCTATACATTTTGTACATGCTTGGTATCCAAGAAATCCAAAAGGAAGTCGTGGATACCCAGGAACTGAAATTAAAATTAGTTGTGAAATGCCATATTGGTATTGGAAATTGAACTTGGAAGAACATTCAGTGCTCTTAACCTCTGAGCTATGTCTCCAGCAGCTATTTTGATATATGTTTGTGGCTACCTGAAATTTCTGCTTCACAAGTTTCTTGTTTGTGTTTTTTACCCATTTTTCCATGAAGATGCTGCCCATTTGTAAGAATTCTTTACATGCTGTACTTTATAAGCCAATTGGACATTAAACATATTTTCCAATATTTATTTCTTAATTTATTTTTATGTAGGTTAACTTTATTAGATAATCTAAAATTATGCAATGGTATAAATTTTGTTTTATTTCGAAGTTTCCAAGTTTTCTATTTTATTGCTTCCACACTTATGAATTACTTGGAACACATTTCTTAATTTCACAGTAGGTAAGTTTTTACCATTTCTTATTATTCCATCGTACTTATTTTTAAATAGAAGTTTTAATCCTCTGAATTTATTTGCAATCACCAAGGCAGTAGCTCTTAAATGATAGTGTTCATTAAATAACCTGGAAGACTTCCTGAAACACAGATTTTTGGATTTCATCCCAAAACTTGTTGAGGAAACTCTTGTCAGAAAGTATTATGATAATGAACTAGTTATGAGTTGTTGACTCTAATGTCCATGACTCCCATTAGGAAAACCATAAAAATAAGATTTCAAACAGAGGGTTCAAAAATATATTGATTAACAATTAAAGTTTTGGTCATAAGTACAGCTATATTGGTCCAACTCATACTGATCCAATCCATACTGATATTCATACTACATGTCTAAAACAACATATAATAGGATAATATAATGTCTCTACTAATTCTTTACAAAGGAATGTAATGACATATAATATATGTCTCTACTAACTCTCTACAAAGTAATGACCTAAGCCCCTTACATTGTCTTAGTTCTGTATAAGAGTGACCATTCCAGCAGTTAGATCTGTCCCGAATGAAATAAGCTACAAAGTCCCTGTTCATAAAAAGACAGTTTTATAGGTTTGGATAAAACTGACAAGAACTACTTCTGAGATCTGAATCCTTAAAGATTTAGGGATGAAAAAGAGATAAAGTTAATAAAGATGGTCCATGAAAGAGAAGCTCATGACAGAATTTAATTCTGGGAGGTGAGTTTGCCAAGAGTGCTGGCTTTGAAGTTGCTACAGTAGAAAAAGAATGATAAGTTGATCAAGTGAAAAACTGCCTCTAAATCAAGGAAGAAAAATGGAGGGTAAAATGACAATTAAAGCTTATAAAGTCAATCATTTAGTGGGCAAATGTAAAACCTAGAAATACGACTAATAAGGAGATACAGTGACATACGTAGCAAGCACAATACAAATTCCTGTATTGATGGTTAAAATCAGAACCAAAAGTTGAAATATTTGATGAGTCTAACAGGTAAAGATGGGAAACCCGGAGTCCCTTGTACTCCTTGCTATTGTCAGTATTGCCAGTGACCAGCGTGACTATGACAGAGCTTTACAGGAACTCAGAGCTCCACCTGCCTCTGTCACATCCGGCTGTACCATGCTACCTTAAAAGTTTGGTCTATATCTGGAGTTAACATAAATATTTTCATGGAAAACTATAATTTTATAATGAAAAAAGCTACTTTTAATAACAATCCTAGGCAGATGTAATGGCAAGTTTTAGCACCTGATGTCGGTATGAGACAATCTAGAGCATGGATCAGATGGTGATAGACACAAAGTCACACACTTGCCAATCACTCTAATTTGAAGTCCAGTCTTTAGGCTCCTCTAAGGTACTTGGCATTAGGAGAACCTTATTTTTAATTTTTATTTTTATAAGTATTTCTCCTTGTGGATAGTAAAAATTGGATTATCCCTTTTCTGATTTTATATGCCCGAAACATATTCTTGCCCCAAATCTTGTCATTTGTCACAGTTGACCTGAAAGCATTCTCCTTCATTGCCTGCCCGCTGCGGCTGTCTTTCAGTGTCTAAGTTTCCACTTCCTACTTCTTTATAAAACATACTGCATGGTAGAATTACAGCGGAGCGGGTGCTGCTGTGCTCTACGTTGCCCAACATTTTGCTTTGTGCCCGAGAAAGCTATTTATTTTAGTGGGCACAGAATCTTCTAGAATCAGTAGCTCCCAATGAGGGTCAGTAGGCAGCATGAAGAACAGATGACAGCCTGCAATACCTCCTTCGCATTTCTGTAAAGAGATTTGACATTTACAAAGTACTGCATGTTGCCTTTCCTCACAAATCTCTGAAGGCTTCATAAAAATAAAAGGCTTAATTATTATCGCTTCACATTTGATATGCCTTTAAAAGTGTAAAATAAGCATTCTTGATTAAGCTGAGAGAGACCTCAGCAGTTGAGCTATGGTGGAACCATCTGTAAGTATGTCAGTGCAGAAATAATATGTGTCAGAGAATCCTTCCGTAGAAACTGTCCTGCCAATAATGGAGCCGGGAATAGCTGCTCAGGGAAGATCTTTGTGTTCTGAAAAATCAATATACATCTTCCTAAAGTACTCTTAAGCCTAGCTCTGGTGGAATTTGCACTGAATCTAGCACTGAACCTACCTATGTTTATTATCCTTTCATATTTTCAGATTTGAAAGCAAACGGAAGCCCATCCTTAAATAAGCAAGAGAAACTTTGTTTAATAATAAAGAGCACCTTAAAGATTCAAGCAAATCCCCAAAGTTAATCTACCGTCAGATCTTTTAAATTGCATATAAACCTGCATGCATTAATAAGAAATGACTTGGCTTTATTAATGCTGCTTTATTTTTAATTTTCCAGTCTAAATAAAGATTACCAAAAGAAAAAAATTCTGTAATAGTTGCTTCATGCAGGATTCAGGGTAGTGCTCAGATTAACTAATCTTTTCTACAGTAAATAATTTAAATAGGGAGAAAGTTAATCAATAACACGTAGATGGAGTTTTAGTGGCATTTTAAAGTGAAACCCAAGGACATGGTGATGTGAATCAAGTTGCATATCTCGATCAGGGTCACATACAGAGCCTGCAAAAGCTGCTAAATAAATCAGTGTTGGACTTTGTGGGCCAGAGAAGAAATGAGTTGTAAGTACATGGGTGGGGAAAAGAGCCATTTAAAAAGGATATTTATCTACAGAGGATATTACCACAGAGTTTATTTGAAACAAAGGTGACTTCTTACCCCTGCATCTATTCTTCTACCACTGTCCTAATCAGTTTCCACCTAAATAGCTTTTCTTGCAATAAGGGTCCAGGAGGAGTGAAGAAAATCAGTTAAAAAAATAGTTTCCAATGATAAAAAATGACATCAGATCTTTCATATATATTCTTCCATTCTTCAGAACATGGAGAGATTCCTAAACTCTAAGAAATCCTCAGTGTCTACTCCATATGAACAGTACATTAGGCAGAGATAACAGAATTACAGTGGGAGCATTTAATGTGCCTCGATGACATTGTTGCACAGACAGAGCCCTCCGAATGCTGGGCAGGCTGCTGTTTCCCTGCACCATTGCCTCCACCTGACACTTACCTGCTTTTCTAGTTGTGTCATGCAGGTTTTTATAGAGCTGGATAATTCAGAACATGGTTTGTGATGTTCTTGTGCTTTCGTAATTTATCTATGTTGGGTCTTAAATTTTTAATTTATCTTTATTTCTGAATATTGTATTGTTCGATACTTTTAGCACAGTTTATCTTATTGAGTCTTAGTAAATATGTGTGAACTTTCTGGTCTATGAAGCTCCATTTTTAGTTGCCAAAATATGTAAAAGAGTCTAATAGAGTGAATGTATTGCACAGCATCCTTTACCTAAAACAGCTATATGTTTTCAACATTTCTCAATACTTTTTTTTGGCTTTATCTAGTCATATTAAAAGTTAAATAACAATGAAAAAAATCTATGCCTGGAGATAAATTTACAGTTCTATGCTGTGTGACAATGTTCTTGTACACTGTAAATATTTGTCACTCATATTGGTTTAATAAAACACTGGTTGGTCAGTAGCCAGGCGGGTAGTATAGGAGGGGCAAACATACTAAGATAATTGTTGGAAGAGGAGAGGTAGAGTCAGTCAGCAACAAGATGCTGAGTAAGCAAGATGAGTATGCCTCATTGAGAAGTGGTACCAAGACACGTGGTTAAACATAAATAAGAATTATGAGTTAATTTAAATTGTAAGAGCTAGCTAATAATAAGCATGAGCTATAGGATGAACAGTTTATAATTAATATAAGCCTCTGTGTGTTTCTTTGGGACCAAATGGCTATAGAACCAGGTGGGACAGAAGCTTCCATCTACAGCTCTAGATTACAAGAATGACAAAAGACTTCACATACCTTTAGCATCCTTTAATCTAGAACACTCTCCACCATTTTGGAAAATACATTACAATACTGATTAGGATGATGGCTTACTCAGGATTCTCAGTTTTAAATTCACACAGCTAGTCAAGCTGTTTCATTCCTTACCAGTGATGTCAAATTTTATTGTTTAGTGAAAAGTTACCACCAGAGTTCTTTTTTTAAATTGATTTTTATTGAGCTCTACATTTCTCTCTGCTCCTCTCCCTGACTCTCATGTCCCCTTTAACCCTCTTCCAAGGTCCCCATGCTCCCAATTTACTCAGGAGACCTTTTCATTTTCTACTTCCCATGTAGATTAGATTTATGTATGTCTCTCTTAGGATCCTCAATGTTGTCTAGGTTTTCTGGGATAATGATTTGGGGCTAGTTTTCTTTGATTTATGCTTAAAAACCACTTATGAGTGAGTACATATGATAATTGTCTTTCAGAGTCTGGGTTACTTCACTCAATATGATGTGTTCTAGCTCCATCCATTTGCCTGCAAAATTCAAGATGTCATTATGTTTTTCTACTGTGTAGTACTCCATTGTGTAAATGTACCACATTTTCCTTATCCATTCTTCGGTTGAGGGGCACTTATGTTGTTTTCATAGGTTCTGGCTATGACAAACAAAGCTGCTATGAACATAGTTGAGCACATGTCCTTGTGGCATGATTGAGCATCCTTTGGATATATACCCAAAAGTGGTATTACCGGGTCTTGAGGAAGATTGTTTCCTAATTTTCTGAGAAATCACCACACTGTCATCCAAAAGGGCTATACCAGCTTGCATTCACACTAGTAATGCATGAGTGTTCCCTTTACCCCACAACCTCTCCTACATAAGTTGTCATCTGTGGTTTTGATCTTGGCCATTTTTACAGGTGTAAGATGGAATCTCAGAGTTGTTTTGATTTGCATTTCTCTGATGACTAAGGATGTTGAACATTTCCTTAAGTGTCTTTCAACCATTTTAAAGTTCTCTGTTTAGAGTTCTCTGTTTAGGTCTGTACTTCATTTCTATTGGATTATGTGATCTTTTGATGTCCATTTTCTTGAATTCTTTTTACATTTTGGAGATCAGACCTCTGTCTGATGTGAGGTTGGTGAAGCTCTTTTCCCATTCTGTAGGCTGTCGCTTTGTCTTGATGACCATGTACTTTGCTTTATAGAAGCTTTTCAGTTTCAGGAGGTCCCATTTATTAATTGTTTCTCTCAGCGTCTGTGCTACTGGGGTTATATTTAGGAAGTGGTCTCCTGTGCCAATGCATTCAAGTGTACTTCCCACTTTCTCTTCTATGAGGTTCAGTGTGGCTGGCTTTATGTTGAGGTCTCTGATCCATTTGGAATTGAGTTTTGTGAATGGTAATATATGAGGATCTAGTTTCATTCTTTTAATGTTATGACAGGACCACTTGTTAAATATGCTTTCTTTTTTCCATTTGATATGTTTTGCTTCTTTGTCAAAAATCAGATATTTGAAGGTATGTAAATTAATATCCAGGTCTTCAATTCAGTTACATTGGTCCTCCTGTTAGTTTTTATGCCAATATCAGGCTATTTTCAGTACTGTAGATCTGTAGTAGAGTTTGAAATCAGGGATTATGATGCCTCCAGAAGTTTTTATTATATAGGATTGTTTTGGCTATCCTATAATTTTTGCTTTTCCACATGAAGTTGAGTACTGTTCTTTTGAGGTCTGTGAAGGATTTTGTTGAAATTTTGATGAGCATTGCATTGAGTCTGTAGATTGCTTTTGGTAAGATTGCCATTTTTACTATGTTAATTATACCTATCCAAAAGCATGGTAGATCTTTCCACTTCTTGTGTCTTCTTCAATTTCTTTCTTCCAATATTTAATGTTCTTGTCTTACAAGTCTTCTACTTGTTTGGTTAGAGTTACTCTGAGATATTTTCAGCTATTTGTGGCTATTGTGAAGGGTGATGCTTCTCTGATTTCTTTCTCAGCCCAATTATCATCTGTGTACAGGAGGGCTACTGATTTTTTTTAGTTATTATTGTATCCTGCTACACTAGTGAAAGAGTTTATGAGTTGTAGAAGTTCCTTGGTAGAATTTTGGGGGTCACTTATGTAAACTATCATATCATCAGCAAATAGTGAGAGTTTGACTTCTTTTCCGATTTGTATCCCCTTGATCTCCTTTTGGTGTCTTATTTCTCTAGCTAGGACCTTAAAAACTATATTGAATAGGTATGGAGGGAGTGGACAACCTTGTCTTGTTCCTGATATCAGTGGGCTCACTGGGAATTTTCTCTCCGTTGAGTTTGATGTTGGCTGTTGGCTTGCTGTGTAATGTCTTTATTATGTTTAGGTATGTTCCATGTATCCCTGCTCCTTCCAAGACCCTTATCATGAAGGGCTGTCATATTTTCTCAAAAGCTTTCTTGGCATCTAATGAGATGATCATGTGGTTATTTTTCAGTTTGTTTATATGGTGAATTACGTTGACAGATTTTTTATATGTTGATCCATCCCTGCATCTCTGAGATGAAGCCAACTTGATCATGGCACCACCAGATTTCTATAAGAGTCCCTGCACACCTAGCATTAATAGCAATCTAAAGCAGATTGAAGTTGGAAACATGTTGTCTATTGGTAATATTTTATCTAATGGTTGTATAATCATTGATGTTTCCTGCTGTTTCAGTATTGTCATGCTTGCATAATGATGACTTTTTATCTCTATTTAGTAGTCAGAAAGGAGACAGAGACGAAGACAAAAATAAAGATTGATTACATAAAACTAGCTATTTCCTCTGATTCCTTCATAGTGTAGTCCTTCCCAGGTCACTCAAAAAAAAAATGTCACAAGGTTTTTATTGGACCAAAGTTGCCAGAGTAAAATACCTGACTAAAAGCTTAATGATGCTGTGCTAATGGGCTTCTAGAAGGCTTCAAAACCCAAACAACAGTTCAGAAAGTTCTTAAAAGAACTGAGTGACACAGTTGCTCAGGTGGACAAGATTAGCTTATCCCAAGGGGAAGTGGTTATCCCACTAGATTTGCTAAGTACATTTCTCCTCTGCAAGAAAGTATTTCAAGTGTAGAATTTATTCACCAGCCTGGAGACCTTTCAAAATCCAGGTGTGTCCAGGGAAGAGGTAGCAACCATCAACAGCTGAGCTGTTTAAACCTCAAGAACCAATGCCAATAGCAACTAAAAGCATGTCCTGGCTTCTCATTGTCCCTAGGCCAAGATTAGAAGTGCATGCTAGACCACTGAGGACAAGGGTATCCCTGGTGGAGCTACAACAGTGTCTCAGGATGAGAAAGTAGGATAGTTTATTGAAAATGACTTAGTTCTAGAGAACTATATGGGGTAGCGAACCCAATATATTTTCTGTGCCCAAAGTGGGATTCTGATGAAACAACTGATACATGTGATGAGATCTTTCCATGTTGTGCTGGGCCTCATTAATATTTTTGTTTTAATGTCCTCTTAGTTTCTGAATCCCCAGACTAATTTGTATCTTCTTGAAGTAAACACAGTGTGTCTTCAGAAATCCTGACTACCCTTAATTAAAAAACTTCATTGTATGTATTCTGTCATCTTAACCTTTGAATGCCTTACACATTTGGAAGATGTTATGCAAGAATATAAAGCCACCAAAGAAAGAGTTTAGAAGAACATATTCTGCATCTGTAGAAAATAGTACTCCTAGGAATTAGTACATTCATTGTTGACTAGCTATCCAAGTGTGCTATCCCTATGATTTATTGGTCAGGGATATTCCTCAGGTCCTACAAAATATTTAGGTTGCTGATGTTGCTATTATAGCATGCCAGAACTAGATCCAACATCTATTGCTGAAGGTACTTCATGCCTAAATGTAGGGAATGGAGGAAATCAGGGTGAAACTAAATTGAATGTTCACTATCTAAATTGTCATCCTCTGGCTGACATTTATAGTACCAGAAGGCACTATGTTAGCTGCTGTGGAGAAGTATTGTTGCCATGCCTGCTTAGTTACAGACTCTGTAGAATGCAATACCAATATGCAGACAAGATTTACTTACTATTGCAATAGTGGCATGCCTGTTATAGGTGTAAGTAAGTACTTTCTGATTGGAAATAAGGACCTATTAGTTGGGAATTCATGTTTGATGCTATATGTAGGGAAGTATTTTTTGACTGGGTAGGATATAGGCTTCAGTAGTGAATCAATTCAGTTACAAGGTTCACTAATTCTCTCCTGACATTGTGTTGGAAATAAACAATTGCTGGGGAAGAGAAGACTCTTTGATGGAGCTGTCTGCAAGTTGGACAGGGAGCTTCAAGGATGCAACTTTCTTACATCAGCGCCCATGCTGTACTATGTCATTTTGTGGGTTCAGCTTACTTTAACTCACCCATATTCCTGTAAGTAACTCAGAGAGACTTATTGAATCACCATGATAGACTTTAGTAGAATAATTTATTTGATCTTCAATTATTGCCATATATGAAATGGTTAAATATTTATTACAATATCTCCAGAAATTTATACAGCATAGGTTTTTTCATTTTCCTCCTTTGTCCTTTAAATATCCTTAGTTTTATAGCATATATGTATTTATCAAGATAAAATAACTGAACTATTAAAGTATTCTACAAAGTAGGATTGAAGTTGGTATTAGATAAAAATCTATATTTCTGAGGTTTAGAGAAGAAGATTCAATGAAAATATTTAAATGTATTAATTGTATATTACCTAATAGTATCCAACATATAAAATACAAAACATTAAAACTTAAAAGAGAAATAAATATCCAATGACTGTGCATAACTGATAGAAGAAATAGATGTAATAGAAAGATGAAGAAAGGCTGTTTACAGATTTAATATTTGTTTAAAATAATAATAGTAGTAGTAGGTTCACCTGGGGACTGTGATTTCCTCTAGCTGGAATTCTTGGCCAGACTTACAGTACCAGGCATGAGCATATGTTGCTATGCTTGTAGTCCTGATTGTAGTTAACAGGGTACACAGCTGTTGCTGACACCCCCACCAACAACTTACAGAGAACCTTCCCATACTCTGAGAATTTGACAACAGAAAGGGAGCTTCTTGGTCAGCATCAACATGATTTTTCCATGTCCAATCACCAAAGTGTTGTGTCTTCAGAAACAGGGTTATTTTGCATTAAGTTTTAGTGGAAAACCAAGAACAATGACGATAACCTATGTCCTTTAGATTATCTCCTCTGAAACACTCCTGACTAGCAACCACACCTGACACTGGGCTATTAATTTGGCAACCTATGGTTCCTGGGAGTAGTATTGTCTCCTCTGAAGGATTACTACAATTATATTCTTTTATGTGAAAAAATTATACATGAAACTGATAAAGTAGTAAACTTCCATCCAGCTTCTTTGAAGCATTTAGTGTTACTACCCTTCCCGTATCCTCTGCACACCCTATAGTCTTTTTCTTCTCACTTAAAACCACTTCCCATCCTTTCCTGTTTATTCTTCATTGCAGAAACATAACAGCTGGTGATGTGATTGGCTAGTGGCTCTAACTGTCTTTGAATTTTCCTGCTTCATGGAAAAGTCTACTGTATACTATGGGCCTGTAGGCTGAAGATGGATGCCCCAACGGTACAAAGGAACTTTGGGTGACTGTACAGGTAGCGAGATGTCTCTGTCATTTTTCGAGTTTAGAAGTTGCTTATTTCTTGTTTACTTAGGTAATATTTTATCCTTCTGGAGTCTTTGATGGAGTTAAAAAATGGATAGTTATAATGATAGTTTTCCATTGTTATGATAAAAGGTAAAATAGGTTGTAACTGTAATTCTTGCTTGATAAATTTTGTTATGTAATTTTACTATGTTAAAGTTAAAGCCTTCTTTTTTTTTTTTAAACAGAAAAAGGGGAAATGGTGTAGGAGGGCCTTCTGTTTGTGTATTGCCTTCATTGGTTAAATAAAGAAAACTGCCTTGGCCTTTTGGTAGGACAGCCCTTAGGTGGGCGGAGTAGACAGAACGGAATGCTGTGAGAGAGAAGGCAGTGTGACAGACACCATGCTTCTCCAGCACAAGATGGACACTGGTTAGACTCATGCCGGTAAGCCACAACTCAAGTGGTGATACACATTAATGGAGATGGGCTAAAATAATATGTGAGAATTAGCCAATAAGGGGCTGGAGATAATGGGCCAGGCAGTATTTAAATAAATACAGTTTCCGTGTAATTATTTCGGGTACACACCGGGAGCCGGGTGGGACAGAACAAGGGGCCCGGCGCCGGGAACACAGCCCGAGCCCCTCATTGCAACAAGCTGGTGCAAGTGCAGAGAATAAGATTCAGTGGAGTGCAGAATGGCCTCTATATCATAACCACCAGGATCATGGGCCATCACAGAAGATGAGGTATAAAGATTGTAAGAGACAGTTTGGAGAAGAGCAAACTGAAACACTGTCTTCTGGACATAAGAGAACCATTACATTCTTGAAGTCACACCAGCTATTGCTTGCACAAGATCAAAGCAGTCAACATTCCAGTTTGGCTATGGAGGGCCTCATGAACTCCTGTTCCTAGCTCAGGAGTTATTCCCAGTTAAGGGCTTCCAGGAGAGGGACAGTTAGTTTATGTTATTATGTGCATGGTACCTGGGAGGTTCACTGAGCTCCAGTGCTTAGCCTCATATCAATGAGTGCATGAGATGCACAGACTGGACTTGATGGACAAAAAAGTGGGGGTTCTCCCAAGAATTTGGGAGATGGGAGAGAGTAGAGAGTGGGAGGAAGATATGGGAGGAGTTTTGGGAAAATGAAGAGTAAATATCATCCAAATGCTTTGTATTCATGAATGAAACTCTCAAAGAATAAAGGTAATGTTTTATTTTTTAAAATTAAAATATTTGACAAGGGATTTAAAAAAATAAGTAGCAAAGCATTATAAAGACAACATCAAATGTCTACCATTTAGCATGATTATTGAACTACCCTAGATGCACAAAAAGATTTAGAAATGCTTAAAGGAATGAAAAAGTCACCATATGTGCATGCTCCAGATGAAAAATAATAAAATTAAATTATGAGTAGCTGGATAAAGTGTTATATGAAATATACAAAATCTTTACAAATAAACTATTATACTTATATTTAAAATCACAATATGTACATGGAAAAATAAGTACAACTTTAAATAGCATTGCATCTGTTATTGTAGTCTAAAGTCTGGTTCTAAGTTTTCTCATCAGTGAATTCTTTCAAATTTGTAAAAGGTTGTAACCAACAGACTTAAACATTTTTACGTACAAAGAAAAAGAAAGGAAAATTTTCCAACTATGTTTTTTATTGTATTTTAGTTTGTGTGTGTGCATGTATGCATGACGTCAGAAGACAACTTAGAGGATCAGTTATTGCCTTCTGCTGAGTAGGTCCTGGAAATTGAACTCATCTACTGAGCAATCAATCTTTCAGGCCTCTGATTCATATTTTGAGGTTTGTTTTGCTTTGTTTTGTTTTCATCTCAATGTGACAGGGTAAGACAGTGCAGAGGTTCCCCCATCTTCTAATTCTGATGAGACCATTTTAGGTTTAACTAAAATTTGATCTCCTGATGGAACGTCCCATAGAAAACTATCAAACTCTGCTCTGGGAACCGGAGGTCAAGATGCCACAGCGAATTTATCTTAGCTTCTGTTAAACTGCTTGCTTGTGCAAAACCTCCCCCTGTAGCCATAAAGCAAGAAGGATATTAGGATGTGATTTTTGCCTTTAAAATCTTTTTACCTTAAATGTTTGGCCTTTGTGCAGTCCCAACTGGCTGTACAGTGTATCAGAATGGTCATCTCTGGTGGGTTTCCTTAACATCAATATATTTCAATGTCAATTTCCCTAAAAGCTTAGCCTGTTCAGCTGATGTTTTAGGGATGTGCCAGCCTGTAACTATTCTACTTACTTGTAATTTGGCTGACGGACTGGCTTAGGTCAGTTCCCAGAGGACATTTTACTTTTTTCAGAGATGTTTTTGTTTATTTAATGTGGGGAGGTCAGTGTCCTCTACTGACTAGAATCCAGGGATGCAGGTAAGTACCCTAGAATTCATAAACAGTTAGTTCCTCTCAAGAAAGAGTTATCCAGCTAAAGATATCAACAGTGTTGACCCAAAAGAACTTTGTTTTGGAGGCTTTACTGGAAATCCTTATGGGTTTGGACATTTTAAGACTTTCCTCCTGTATGTTGGTTTAGTGCTCACCCTTTGTAAGACTGTATTCACTCCAAGTCATTCTTCCTGCCATGACCCTTTGCTTCAAGGCAAATCCCACCGGAGAGTAAATACAAAGAATCAGTTCAAAGTTTCCTACTATTACCTCTGTGAGCTGTGTAAGCCACTTGAACTCTGGACTTCAGTGTGTTCCGTTCATAAAATTGGGATTTTATTTGGTCTTTGATGTGTTCTTTTAGTTCTAACCTTGGGGGGGGTGTAAATGTGTGTGTGTGTGTGTTAATGTATGTGTATATGTGAATGTGTGTGTGTGTGTGTGTGTGTGTGTGTGTGTGTTGTGTGTGTGTGATTAGTCTTTGGAAGATCGAAACAAGCATTTAAAAATCAAAATCAGTTATTTACATTTTGCCTATGTTTGTTCATCAGCTTCATTTGTAAGAGACAGCTGCATAGGAGAGCAAGAAATAATGGGCCCATGCTGGGCATATAGCTCATAACCCGGATAAGCTGCATGTCAGCCAGACAAGAAAATTATGGAGGGAGAGGAAAACAATGAACATGAAGGCAAAAAGTCAAACCACAGTTAATCTAGGCCTTGATCTAGCAGCCACTGCAACCACCACAACAAACATTCACACAGGGCTTTCTGAGTGTCAGAGTCTGCAGCCTCAGGAAGTGGGAGCGCTGTCTTTATTTCTTTCCACATTGCAGATAGAAAGAACAAAGCTCCAAAAGACAAGTGGACGCAGAACTTAATGAAATGACACAGAGGTGGAGACTTGTGTTCAGATGCTAAATTCTTCAAATTATCAGCATAAAACTGAACTGAGGTCTGGAGACTTTGGTTTACATGTCGTTCTGGCATTTTTCCTGCTACGTGAGAGTTTCTTTCTCCAAACCAAAATTATCGATCCCAGTGCTGGGGGAGGTTTTTCCATCCTCTCTGCACTCATTAATTACATCCCTCTGAGCTTGAAAGGGGTGATTCACATTTAGCATTTCTAAAAAAATAAATAAATAAAGCCTTGCCAAAATACAAACATTAGTTCTGCCCTGTTATTCTTCGGGTCCATAGGCCATGTCTCAAAGCCTAGAGGAACAGTGCTCATAAATTAACTCTGGCTGTGAAAGGTTTGGAAAGAATTATGTTCTCATAAAAGCCTTAGAAAGCATGGGTTTTGTGTCAGTATATTTGTGTGACCCTCACTGTGTGCTAATTATGGGTTATTTTTAAAGTTGCTTTATACTGGATTTCACCACACTGAAGCTTAAAGAAAGATTCTTGGAAAATATCCTGGATTTCTTTCCATGGAGCCTGTTAATCTATCACACATTTGGTGATGTTATAAATAATGTGGTTTAAAAGTCATCCATATCAAGAGAGACATTTGAAAACATAAGAGATTTGGGGGTCAAACTTTAGTCTTGGTTCATTTGAATAATTACATGTAATAATCCAGTATGGAACCTATGGAGGCACACAAATCTGCTTAAATCTTGCATCTGATAGTTCTTGTGCCTCACTTCCTATCAGTGTGATCTCACCAATGCTCTAACCACAGCTGCAACAAACCCTTTCAAGTGCTTTTGACTTCTATTGCACTTATCAGGTCCATCGAAAAATACCCCATGTCTTTGCATGCCTAAGAATACCTTCAATTTCAATTTCTGGTCATATAACAGGAATTTTTATGTCAAAAGTCATATACAGCTACACATTGTAGGAAGTTTATCTCTGGGATTACACTTAGCACGTCTCGAGTAGCAGACAACACATGAGAACACTTTCCCCACTTAGAAGCATGGCATCCTTTAACACTTTCTAGGGAGGACTAATGGTAGCTTTCCATGATATTGCCCAACTCAATAATTCTCTTTTCTACTGTGTTTTGCCATTTCCTTTTCAAACTCTGCCTAGTAACAATTTGAGGTTAATCGCAATGTACTGTACCTACTCACACTCTTTAATGATTGTTTGGAGCTTTGTTCTTTTTCTTTTTAGGATGGGAGCAATTAAGTGATGGATAGAGACAGAACTAATTCTATTGGTACTAGAAATCATAGAAATACAGCCTACAGGATGATATTCTGGACCTGAATCAATTGCCAGTGCTGGTAGCATATGGGGGCAGCAATAATACTAAATAGTCTCTGACATCTCCTTGAACATTGTCACCTTTGGAGGATTAGAATGATGGAGAGGCAGGTGGTGAGCCTGGGGTAAAGTGACTTCTCAGACTGAATAGATGGCAGTGGTAATCATAAGGCAGACCTCTGTTAGGTGCAATAGAGTCATGGAAGAAGAAAACACTATATGATAGCAAGACAAGTATCAACTCAGAGTCATCTGTGACAGCCATAAATACCCCCACAGAAAGCCGTAAGGAAACTGCTTCTCCTCCAGCCCCAGGATCCCATGTTGGAGGTTGGACTCAAGATTTATTTATTTTTGTCATTTTGAAGTGACAGAACTTCAAAAAGGACAAATGTAATGACCCAGTGTGGGAAGTAAAGGAAGCCCTGAGTGAATGAACAAGGACTTGGTGAATTCCTGAATGAAGGTACATTACTGACAAGGGCCAGTGTCCTGGAGTCATGGGAAGTGGCAGAGCCTTCCTCTCTGTGAGACACAGAGGCAGGACAAAGCCTTCCCCTGGCTGAATAGTGAGTGTTTTGAACGAGTGACTAGAGTATGCAAGCTAGCAATTGCAGTTTCCTCCTTCAGCATGACTGCAACCTGACACTGCAACCCTACATTGACCTCCTCCTGAGACTAGCTGACCCCTCCTTGTGCTTTACATAATAAACATATTAAGTTTCAGGGTCCTTGCATAGTTGATGCTGCTCCATCAATCCCGAATTTTCTGAATGTTTGTCTGTTCTTTCTTCATTCTTTCTTTGCACCAGTCAGGTTCCCAGGCCCAAGTCATGCAGGACAGGGTGACTCAGCATGACTATCCCAAAGTCATTCTGAGAGAAGAGAAGAAACATAGCTGTCATGGTAATGCTTGGGTAGACAAACGTAAAAAGACTGAATTCCCATGGTTGTACACCCTCTAGGCCTATAAAAGCAAACTTCATTCCTGTTAGGACCAAGTCCTACCTTGTCTAAAGACCATGCCAAAAAGGGAGGGGTCATGAGGCAAATACTTTGCAAGCTCAGGTCTGCCTCATTCAAGAGATAGCACATAGCATCTCCTTCCCTCACATCCTTCACTAAAATGCCGCACAAGTAAGTCACCTCAGTGCCTTATGTATAAGATAATGGCTTATTAAAAGGAAGGTAGATCTGAGCTAATATTTGCGATAAATCATAAATATTCATGGACTTAATTTTCTAACCTGGACACCTAGATGCAATTTGAAAATACTATGAGCTACTAGATAGTTCCTTACAACTTTGGTATTTCAGTGGTCCATGGTAATTGAAACAAGGCATAAGTGCTACTGTAAAGGCTTGGGTTGATTTCGTTGGGATATATTTTGCTCATAATACAACATGTTTTACATGAACAGTTGCATGTTTTGATAATTTTAGACATTCATATATACCATAGTAAAAATAGAAAATACTTATTTTTCCACAAAATGTTCCCACACACTCTTTGCAATAAATTGCACCAACCTTCACAGACAACTGTTGATCTTACATTTATGTCTCTATGTGTTCCATGCTTATAGAATAAGAATATGATTTAAAATGATATATTAAATTAGCTCCAATATCAAAGTAAAAAGTTATAGGAAAGAAAGGTGTTACTTTTTTGAGACAGGTTCTCTCTCTCTCTCTCTCTCTCTCTCTCTCTCTCTCTCTCTCTTTCTCTCTGGTTCTAACTGTCCTGGCTCACAGAGATCCACCTGTCTCTGCCACGTGAGTGCAGGTAATAATGGCATCAGCCACCATGCCTGACTGTGTTAAAATTGCAAGGATTGTCTACAAATGAACAAAAGGACCCTTTATTTGATCCCTGGGCTCTACAATGTTTACATGACTAATCTCTTCCTTAACGTACAAGTCTCCATAAAGATTGTATGAATATGAGTGCCAGCATTGAGGGTAGAGCTCAGTCTATAAAGATAAGAAACTTTTGTTCATTCAATCAATATTTGGTTATAAAAACATGCAGGGCAAAGTATAGCTGGTCATAGCATGAAGCTAGAAATTAGCCTGTTACTAAGCTATGGATTTTGCCAATAAGCTTCCATCTTATAGACTATCTCCAATGAATATTTCTTATAAGTTTTGTTATCATACTAATTTTCTTTCTCTCTGTGGTATATTGAATATCCTCAAACAAACAACATGTTCACATTGTATCTGTACAAGTACAGCCCAGTCTTTGGCAAGAAACCTGCCAACTTTTTCATCCAAGCTACAGCTCAGCCCTTGGGAAAATCAGACTGACAACAAAAATACACTGAGATATAAGTCACATGTAACACATTTTTTTGGCCAGAAGCACACATGTTCAATTATTTGGAAAACTGCATGTTGGAGAAAGGTGAGATACAATAAATAGTTTGATGGCCACTGGAGACTCTCAATAAAAGATGACTATATTAGCCATAGGTTAAGGGGGTTAATAGTCAATGAGCTATGAGAATAGTTATCTACTCCTCTTATCTTTAAAATATATCACCAGAGGTAGTTAAATTAATAGAATAAAACTCTAACAATGACAGTATCTCATATAGGAAATAATATCTTCTAGAAAACAGAGTCTAAACTAAACTGATAAGCACTGTGTAGTGACTAAGATCTCCAAAAAAGGGTACTTAAATCTGTACAGTACGGGTAGATATTAGCTACCACCTTCTGTTCTAATGATATCCATGAGGAATTTACATTCCTCACACATGAAACACTAAGATCTGGTGCACTAAAGAACAAGATTACAATAACGGCAATGAAGTCCCTAGAGAATACAATGGGGATTCCACTGAATTAATATTTCAAATGCAATCTGATATCAGAGACCAGAGAAGACAAAACAAATACTATTGTTAGGAAGTTGGCCTTGGCAGGGCAGCGGTGGTACATGTCTTCAATCCCAGCATGTGGGAGGCAGAAGGATCTCTGAGACCAGCCTGGTCTACAAAATGAGATCTAGGACAGTCAGAGCTACATAGGAAATCTTGCCTCAAGAAAACAAAAACAAAACAAAACTCCAACCCAAAAAACAAACAAAAAACAAGCAAAAGCACAACAAAACAAAAGTTGGCCTTGGTTTTCATGATGAATAATGAATACCTAGAACTGAAGCTAGAACAGAAGTTATCTGCTTAGATATGTCTTGCTAGCTCTAGCTAGGACAGTTTCCGATTCCAATGTATAGCTGCATCCATCGTAGTTCAATAATGCCCAGCCTTCTCAGAGAGGAAAGTCAAGTTACATCATCAGGCAAGCAGCCTGGAGCAGCTGAAGCATGAGCTGGGTGGAGAAAATCTAGTAAAAGAGATGGGAGAAGAAAAGACTATCAACTAAGGACCAAATATAGAAATACTTTCTAAAATACACTGTTCTAGGCTACCAGATTCCTGGAATACAGCAGTGGGTCTTTGTGTAAACAAAGTTTTTACTGAATTTGGGCAGGGTAATTAAAACATTTGCATGAAGTCTTACAAGATGGGAGAGATAAAAATATTTGAATTCCTAGTTTTAAACAAAAGTTTTATAATATTTGATAGAAAATATCATATGTAATATTTTGTATAAATCCTTATCTTATTTTTAAATATTCCTTTCTTAAACCCATTAAGATATTGGCTCTCTTTTTCCATCCTACCACCAGGTAGAAATTGCAATAGGGAGAAAGTACCTGTTTAGTAATATTTGATTCAATAAGCCTGAGCTAACACTTCGTACAGGAATCAACTATTTTATCTATTGTATTAGCATCCTTTAGGGGGAGATTAATTGTTTTCTTGGTAGTGCCTGTAATTGCTACCAGATTGTACTCAAACTTACAGAGAACCACTTGCCTCTCTCTATTGCTGTCATAAAGGCTATATAGCACCATACTTAGAAATTTAATTTTTTATTAATTTTTGAAATTGTGTCTGTATATCACATATATGTATGTGAGAGTGTGTGTGTCGTATGTGTGTGTGCCTATGGAGTATGGAGGAGTATCAGTATTCCTGTGGCTGGAGTTACAAATGAATGTGAGCCAATTCCCTAACTTGGATGATGACAGTTCTTCTTGGGTCCTCCAGAAGAGCAGTATATGCTCCTAATTTTGCATCCATTGAGAGCAGTATGAAATCTATCTCATTCCCAGCCTCACATCCTCTTAGCCTCACTTTAGATTCTAAATCTAGCAATTCTTGATTTGAAAAGGATTTATGCAGGTTTTGATTTCCCTCTGCACATTTTTCTCTTTGAGAATTTCCAATACTAAAGCATAGGAGTCTAATTGTAACTTACAAACATGATGAGTGTGTGTGTGTGTGTGTGTGTGTGTGTGTGTGTGTGTGTGTGTGAGAGAGAGAGAGAGAGAGAGAGAGAGAGAGAGAGAGATCAGGCATTAAAGTCCCTAAGGTACTGCTCCAATCAAGAGACAGAGGAGCCAATGAACACATAACCACTTCCATTAATTCTACCATGGGCAATGCTGAGAATAATTTCATCTTTGTGTTCCTTTCTCTGGGGCTTATATGCAACATAGATTTATTTCTCATACCTCAGGAAGCTGGAAAAGTCAGGGTTCAGTTTCTCACAGATCTGGGCCACTTTCTGAGTCACAGATGGCTGTGTCCTTCCCCCATGAATTTGGGGCAAGGAATCCTCTGCTGCCCTACCTCAGAACACCATCTGAACATTTTTGACTCGTTCTTTTTAGGCTATCATACAAAGTAGTGGACTTGACCATGACATATTCATGTGTATACATCATTATATTTTGCTCTCATTCTTTCTCATTCCACACTGCCCTGTCTCCAGATGGTTCCTTTCCTGGATAACAGGTTCTTAAATGGAGTTTTTAATTTTTCTTGGTCTCTCATTCTTGATCCCAGCAATTATCACCTTGAAATCTGCTTTACCTGCAACAGTAGACTAGACTAAGATAAATCCCATCTGTGCAATCATCATTCTGTGATGCTAAGAAAATTACTCAATTTCTCCTTTTCTCACTCATCTTGTCCACATAATTTTAATATTGATGGAACAAGAGACTTATGAAAGTTAAGACAAAGTGTAGTGATTGACACATAATACAAAATCAGTATTGTCTATGGCTACTACTATTAGGATTACTACTAAACTTTTAGGTTCACATGTCAGAGCCTTGTGGCTCATTTAGGGAAAATTCTGAGTTGCCGAAATAAGAACAACTTGGTTTGAAAATACAATCAAGAAATCTTCACTCTGTTGTTTTTTCCCCCTTTAGTACAAACATCCTTAAAGAAGTCTGGAGTCCTTACTGGGATCCTTTGTTTACATGTATTTTAATTTGAGAGAGCTACATGAAGTTAAACTTCCTAAGAGCTATAATTCCAAAAGGCACATGTAACGGGTAACATAAACCTTGTCCTTTATTCGCTACTTAATTTTCTCAAAATTGAAATCACAACATAAATTAAACTGTTCAGAAAATTCAAATGCATTCTACCTATAAATATGTATGTGTATGACATATGTAAATGTATATGATCAATATGCTTGTGAGTACCTCTACTTTTAGCTTAAATTTCGAGATATTAACATGTATTATAGTATTAAGAAAATAATTAATGTCACTTCAAAGCATAAGAATTATTTTAAAGATCCAAGATTTGGATCTCTGGTGTGCCACTTTCTGTAAAATATTAGATTACTTAGCCTCCCTGAATTGCATATCATTCATTTATTTTAAAGTGTGTAGAGTAATAAAACTCCTTCTACAGATTCATCATTAGGATTAAAGGAATCTACATAAAAGCATTTTAATTAAAAGTATTTTACTAATATAAAACATTAAGTAATGTTGCTTGCACAATCCATCGAATTATCTTCTCTATTTGCATTTAAATACCAATCAAGTGAATTTAAAAATAGAAACCTCTTCTTTAACTCTTCTTTCAAGTCTTGCTGTGGTGTGTGATGCTAACAGAGGAAGCCACAGCCACCTTAACTATGAACAAAGGCCATTCTGTCTCTCATTCAGCCATGGATATGGCTGTGGAATTTGAGAACTTACTCTGCTAATCGTCTAATACAGTGGTTCTCGACCCATGGGTAGTGAAATGACCCTTTCACAGGAGTCATCTAAGACCATTGGAAAACATGGATATTTACATTATAATTCATAACAGTAGCAAAATTAAAGTTATGAAGTAGCAACTAAAATAATCTATGGTTGGGGATCACCACAAATGACAAACTGTGTAAAAATGTAGCAGCATTGGGAAGGTTGAGAAGCACCAATCTGATGAATATCATTGTTTTAACCCATATATTCCTATACACTGTAAGAGGCACATGGCCTTTGGGACATAGTGTGAGGTACTCTTTCTGTCACTCAGTTACCTCTCCATGGACTTGAGGTTTGCAAAATAAATAACTTTTCTCTGTAAATAAGCACTCACACACCATGAAATTCAAGAATGAGAAAGTTCAGTGTTGCTCTCAGAGGTAGATTCAAGGAAAAGGCGGAAACTGAACAGAGCTGAGTAGATGTTAAGAAAATTAAACTATGAACAAGGCATTTTGGACAGTGAAAAGGTAAAGTTAAAAATGCAGAAAACAAGGAATAGTAGTCATGAGGGCTCACAGAAGAGTGCTTGCTTCTTTAGTTTTAGAATTCCAATGCCTGTAGCTCATGGGCTAGGACCTTAACTGTCAATAGTTAATGTTGGGATTGGAGGGCTCAGGTCACAGGGCTTCCATCTTCATGAATGGATTTGTAGTTTTCTTGTAGAGTCGGTTATTATTCATGGGATTGGGTTCTTAGTTTTAATAATGAAAACTATGCAGTGGTGGATTAAAGACAAATATGTAAAATACTGTAGAACTAAGTAAAAGGCCAAGAATTAAACCTTTACATAGACTGAATGCTCTTCAACAAGGTTTGGGAGTCAAGAAAACTGAGAGAGAATAGTGTTTGGGAATAAAGACATGAACTTTAAATAAGTTTGGTTCTTATATTACAACATATATAAAAACTAACTCAACCTAGGATAAAGAGTAGAAGAAATGACATTGCGCTGTAGGAATCCCAATGCAAAGCATGAAGGACATCATCCTAACTTTGGCCTTCACAGTGATTTTATGAATATGAAACCAAAAGCACAAGCATCAACAATCATGTCATATGCAAAAATAAAAATAAATTATAATTGACAAAAAATTGTAGCACAGCAAAGGAAACAGCAGCTGAAAAGATAACATAAAATAGGAGAAATATTTCCAAACCCTATATCTGATTAAGCATTAACACCTAAATTTTAGAAAGAATTCACAACTCAACAGCCATCAAGTACCTAGCTAAACATACACAAACAAATTGAAAGTATGTTTCTCCAAAGAAAATACATAAATGGCCAAGGCAATGAAGATGCTGAATATTACTATTTATGAGGGAAATGCAAATTAAACTCATAGTGATATACTGCAGCATCATGATAGGATAGCCTCTAAAAAAACATAGACAATTATGTGTCAGTGAAAATGCAGAGAAATTGGAGATCTGGTTTTAGGGATCAAAAGTGAAAGAGCTAAATATGATCCACAAATTGTACCTCCAAATATATACTCAAAATAATCAAAAGTTGAAGAGATATTTATAAGCTTACTTTCATAGCTGCACTGAGAAGGGCCAGAAGTGAAGGCAATCTACGCATGACAGAATGGATGCAGGAAATGCAATCTACGCATGACAGAATGGATACAGGAAATGTGATATACACATAAAAGGACGGTTCTTCAACCTTAAATTTCAAAGGCCTTGCAGTAGATATGTATCAGTCAGAGAAGAATAAATGTTGCATCATTCTAGATAGAGGAGGCACCTAAAAGAGTCCAATTCACAGAAATCAGCTCTAGACGTAGAAACGACAATACAGAGTGTGGTGCAGAGAAGATGTGAGGGAGATGCTGTGCAGCAGGGCAGTTTCAGTTGGGCAGGACTATAGCAGTTTTGGGGCATCTGCTAAGGAACACTGTGCATGTGGTTAATAATATAGTACTTGTAAACTGTCAGAAGGATGAATTTTATACTATGAATTTTTTAAATAAAAGAAGTATGCTGAAATCTTGTAATAAAGGTCAACCATAATGATAATTTTCTGTGAGATACGGAGCTACTTGAGGACTAAATTGGGTTGAAATGACATAATTGGAACTGAATTCAAGGGCAGAAGGATACACTGATTGAGATGGGCAAGAAGGGAGTCATTTGAAAAAAAATATAGCGGGAAACTGGATTTCAAAAATAATTTTTTAAAGATTAGTAGTAGAAGTTGAAATTTTTGTTTTGTTTCATTTTCGTTGTCTTTTTAAATTCAAGAGAGGGGTTTGCTGTACTTTGGAGCCTTTTCTAGAACTAGCTCTTGTAGACCAGGCTGACCTCGAACTCACAGAGATCCACCTGCCTCCTGAGTGCTAGGATTAAAGATGTGCACCACCATGGCCCAGCTAGGGCTGGAGAGATGGCTTGGCTATTAAAGGCTAGGCTCACAATCAAAATTAGAAGTTGAAATTTTAAATGATTGAGGAATTAAGCTTTGGTAAATAGAGAGAGGCAGGTTACTATGAATGATAAGATGGGCAAAAGACTGGATACAAAAAAGTGGAAGTCTAAATGCTGGGCTGTCTTAGTTAACTAGCTTATCATTAATTATGAAGTATGAGGTAAGCACATGTGTGTTTTCACATCTATGTTCATGCATGGTGTGTGAAGGGCATTGTAGGACTGAAAGGCACAAGCTTTCCCCTGATGAGTTCTGAATTACTTTCATTTTATAACTTGCATCAAACAAATATTTACTGTTGTAAGGAGGGCTGTTTGTTTGTTTCCCAGCCACCTGGCAGCTCTGAAATAATCACACAGAAACTATATTATTTAAATCAATGCTTGGCCCATTATCTCTAGTTTCTTATTGCCTAAATCTTACATCTTAATTTAACCCATCTCCATTAATCTGCGCATCACCATGAGGTCATGGCCTACCAGAAAAGATTTGGCATGTCTGTCTCTGGCAGGGCTACATGGCTTCTCTCTGACTCTGTCCTTCTTTCTCTTAGCATTCAGTTTAGTTTTCCCCATCTACTTAAGTTCTGCCCTATCAGCAGGCCAAGGTAGTTTCTTTATTCACCAATGTTATTCACAGATTACAGAGGAGAATACCACATCACCTCCCCTTTTCTGTTTAAATGAAAAGAAAGGTTTTAACATTAACATAGAAA
Source organism: Ondatra zibethicus (assembly GCA_004026605.1). NCBI lineage: Eukaryota > Metazoa > Chordata > Mammalia > Rodentia > Cricetidae > Ondatra > Ondatra zibethicus. Next base: position 78,962 of record PVIU01000747.1, on the reverse strand, counting down.
AATTACATATAACAAAACAGGTATCAAGCAAGAATTACAGTTACTATATTTATATCCACTTTATCTTTTATCAAAACTAAGGCAAACTATAATTATAACTATCTACTCTTCAACTCCATCAAAGACTCCAGAAGGATATAATATTACCGAAAAAAATTAAACAAAACAGGAAGTGCATTATAAACAAAACTATATAAATGCCAGAGACATCTTGCTGCCTGGACAGTCACTTAAAGTTCTTCTGTACCATTGGGGCATCCATCTTCATCCTACAGGTCCATAGTATCCAGCAGACTTTTACATGAAGGAGGAAATTTCAAAGATAGTTCCACCTGTATTGGCAGATTGTCAGTCACTTTCTTCTGTGTCCTGAAGAATGTCTAGCAGACTCTTTCATGAAGCAGGAACCCTGAAGGATCATCTCACTGTTAGGCAAGTTCAGCAGTCACTTCTCTGTGGCTCCTGCATGTCCAGTTTATACAGCATGTCATCAAGTGGTCCAGGCAAGAGCAATTTCTTGCCCAAATTGCTAGCAAACTTCATAAGGAGCCTCTTCAATTCCCATCTTCCTCTTAAAGTAGATTGGTGCTGCCAGGAGCAGATGTGTCTCATTGTCATGAAAAGTCCTAAGTTCTTAAACATCTTAAATGCCACATTCTGAAGGCCTTTGAAAGATTTGAAGAAAATCTATTCATCTGAAATATATCTCTGTATATCTAGAAAATCCAACCAACATGACTACAAGCTTGACTATTATAGATTATCATTTATTAGCCCTTATTTCTTAATTATATATTATAGTTTAAGTGATTCACACAAACACAATACCTTAATCAAGAGCAGAAATGTATATACACAATGTAACAAAATTTCTATCAATAAACCAAGATACATACCAATGCAAGTCTCTATAGCATATCTACCTTTAAATGTAAACAAATATTTATAAGCAATATTTGGGAATATGGGTGTAGCTCTCTCCAAACTGCTTCCTATTGTTTATTGGGTGAAGTAATTTTTTGAGGGGTATTCAAGGCAAACTTTCATGGGGTCTTGGTCCATCAAACCACATAAGTTTTAAATTAAGCCACAGCTTCTCATCTTTTGTGGAAACAAAAGAAGAACCTCTTTTCCAAAGCAACACATCCTTAGATCCATATTTTGAAGACAAAATACCTTTAAATTATATATGTTGGTTACTGAGCTCCTTCACAGTCAAAAAATTCAAAGAAAACATATATAATAATAATATATAAAATATATATAATATATAATTTAATATATAAAATCCAGACTCTCTATGTGTATTTCATCTTTATGTGGCTTGTTTTTACTCTATTACTTTTTAGATATTTATTTTATTATCTTTACTCCTTTAATCTATGACCATCTGTACTCTGTCTCTTTAAAGACTTTACCTATTTTTTAAAGCATTTACTTCTTTTTGTAACTGTCTGTATTATTTTTCTTTGCTCTCCCATGCCTATGTACATTTATCCAAAACTGTGACCCATTTAGAGGTCTTTTCCATCTGAATTTGTCTTTATTGTGTATTTATAATTATTTTTTAACCAGAACTGCTTCTTTCAAACTGCTGTTTTAAGAATGCTAAGCGCTTCTTAAAAACATAAGCTGTGTCATTGCTAGGGGAAATATGGCCTGCCTGTTTGCCCCGCCCAGTCTAGCATGGCAGAGCTGTTTGCTGCCTCTGAGAGCCATGCTCACAGCCCCAGTTCCAAGTATCAGCAGGTCTACGTTGAGCCATTCAGCAGTTTGTAGCACACTGATTACAAACCCTATTTAAATACTCAGCCCCCTGAAAGAGTCAGAGTTCACACTGGTAGCACAGCCAGAGAGCCAGCATTTCAAAGCTGCATGGCTTTTTTCTGCTACTGCTGAGCCAGAAAAACCTCTCTTAAAGAAGTTGTGGCACGCGGCAAGCAAACAGCATGAAGCTGTGTTAAACTCTGTATTTTTGTGTCCAGAATTCCTTTTTAAAAGTGGCCTTATCACAAGAATTTACTAAACAAAAATAGTGCCACAAAAGGGAAATGGACACAAAATAAGAGGTAGTTTCCTTCTTGTCCCCAAGTGGCTTCTTTTTCAGGATCTAAAATGATTGTAACATTTATTATTATTCTCTACATGAAAGCCATCTGGCATATCTATGTAGAATGCAGATTCTCTAGACTCCACCCTCCAAATCTTAATTCCATACTATTTAGAGAAGGGCCTAGGAATATGATCCTAACTAACATTCTAGTTTAGTTTGAGGCAGGTGGTCTCTGGGCTGCATTTGGGAAGCGAAATCCTATTGAGTGAAAAGCAAAGGTCTCTACTCTATGCTAAGGACATACAATATAATCATGTTGATTCGAGGAACCACTATAGCATGAACAAATGGATGATAAAATTATGAGACATGTAATTATAGACAGATCTGGAGGAAGGACAGAATGAATATAGAATACACAGATAAATACTTATATGGAGGCCATTTTCATAGAGACATGAGTCAACAAAGTCTGTGGAGAAGTCAGATTCAAGAACCACTTAAAAGGACACACTGAAGTGGTTACTGAGATGTGTGAGGGCAGATGGGCAGAGAAGAAAGAATAACAAACAAGTTACCTTCAATGATGCAGTTAATCCATATACCCAGATCTTGACGTTATACCAATCTCAGGATAACCACCAAACAGTGTAAAACAGAAGATATAAAGCCATTTGTATCTATTCTGTGCCAAGAGTTGGCTAGTGTTTATAGTATGACCCAGGGCAATGTTAAAAAGAATTAAGCCTCCATTAAACAGAGCTTGGTCAGACTCTCAATATTTAGCCCCAAGTGGCAAAGGAGCTCAGTCCCTAGAACACCCTCATGCTGGGGAAATAATTGGTGTTTTCTCAACTAAGTGCAACATACTTCATGTTGAAGTAAACAAAACAAAACAAATAAACCGTTTTGCTTGTGACTGGGCAACAAGCCTAGGAGGGGGGTGGGGTAAAGACTAATCCTTTGCCAAGGATTCTTTCCAGCTTGTTTTGTCACAAAGTGTTCAGCACTCTCGAGGCTGAGAGGTGACACAGATAGAATGTGACAGCAGAGGCTGTGTCTCAGCCCCTGATGTGTAGCCCATCAACTTCTTAGGACAGCTGTGAAGAGGAGGAACCAAACAGGAGACAGCAATTCCATGCCCCTTCAAACCCATCCTCGACAGTCTACTTGTAAAGATGCCAACAAGGATCCGGTGTTCACAGGAGAGTTTATGGTACATTTCCAAGTGTTTGCTACCTAATCTGGGTCTTAGTACAGTCCTGGAAGTGGAAAGGTGAACGTGTTGGTCTTCTTTTGGTAGATGAGGACGGTGAGGAAGGCTGTTAAAGTTCATCAAGGTCATGTGCACGTTTGCTGCTGGAGCTGCAGCCGCAGCCCTGCTTTTAAAAAAGACCATAGTTATTTTTAGGAAACCGAGGGGTTTCCCAAGGACCAAGTGCAAGTTGATTGAGTCTGATCCACTTTTCACCTCTTTCAGAGCAGCAGTATCTCTCCCGTGTGTGCGCACAACGTTACAGGGAGCCTTGGCCTAAGAACAGAGGCGAGTGGAGTGCAACAGAATCAACAGATGTGCAACTTAGTCCTCCGCCATGCCCCATGGCCCAGCTGCATATGTTTCCATGGACAGAATATGGAAGTTAAATGACAGAAGTACTGCTCTTTTTTGTAACCTCATTGGTAGTTGAGTCACAAGAAAGCAAAACAAAGAAAACAAACAGATCCAGGAGGATCCAGGAGAGAAAGAGGTAATTTTTGTATCAGAAATCCTTAAACTCTGACTCAAAATTTGAGTCTATCACTCAAATTGGGAAAAAGCAATGACTATAGCACTGCTTGAAAAAAAATGTTTCCTGTTTCAAATATATAGATCTGCCATAGCTGTCAGCGTTGGGTTTTGCCATCTGTCGTTTGTCACTAAAATCTAAAACTCTTCTATGTAAACTTTGGAATTCACTTAAAATAATTCTATATATGAGAATTATTTAATTTAGCAGCAAATTCAGACCATGGGCCAGAAAAATTCAAAATAAAAAACTTGGGGGAACTGATATTATGCCTGGCATCTGTATGTTGCTTAGTTTTCTTACTATGGGTTTGGGTAAACTCCAGAAATGAGCAAATGTGTAAGAAGAAAGGAAATTATCACCGAAACAGCACACAAATATTTTAACATCTTAAAATCACAGCATCAGGTATAGCTGCTTGCATCTCAGACTGCACCAGACATGGCTGTGAACCTGGTGTGTTGCTTGTGGTAGAGTCACTGCTGAAACAGACGCAACCTCAGGCTTGAGGGTGAATCTCTTATTTGTTCTGGAAGGGTAGTTATGGGACTGAGAATACCCAAGAAGGCAAAGAGTATTGTTGAGAGGGTGTGGAATTTCGGGTGTGACACTATGACACTTTCTTTAGGCAATGTTAAATGAAGCCTTCCGGGTGACAATCAGAAGAGTGACCTGAGGGAGGCACGTCAGCAAAGGTCACATTATCCAAGCAGAATAAGAACTTTCCCCAAAACTTTACATTCTCTCATTTTTGAATATTTAAAATAATTTTCATTCCTTCCCCCATCCTTTATACCTCAGTTATTTCCTGAATATATGCATTCTTTCATTTTCATAAAAAGTACTATATTACTGGGACTACAGTCGTGGTTTAGTAGTTAAGAGCATATGATGTTCTTCCAAAGGCCCTGACTTTGGTTCCTAGCACCCACAGAATAGCTTACAACTGCCTCTAACTCCAGCTCAAGGGGAATTCAATGACCTCTTCCAGCCTCAAGGGGTACTTGAACTCATACATATAACCCTCATCCCAACACACACACACATAATCCAAAAACTAAAAAAGATAAAACTTAGGAAAAATTTTTAAAATCATAAAAGGTACTATATTGCTATCCTACTTTGCCTTTTGGGTAAGAGTTTCTTTAAAATAGTGCGGGAGCTGAGATTCCCTTAGAAACAGGACAGCTTTGGCTGTATACAATGCAAACCAGCTCCCTATGGAACAGGTGAGATGATGGTTGACCACCGCAGAGCAATGCTGACTGCAATAGGACAGGTGAGGACCCGTGCCTCATGGGTGTGTGTCTCTGACTCCCACTCTGATTCTGTATCCAGAAACAGAAAAGCCGCAAGACTTCACTCTAGGGGAGAGCTCAAATTTGGAACTAGACATTTAAACAAAATTTCTCTTTCTCCCAGTCCCTCTCCTCTTAAAGGCAAATAAATACATAAATAAATAAATATCTCATCATCTTTCCCTTCCTTTCCACCATTGGGGCAGTTTTCAGCGGGAAGCATGGTAAGTGATTGCTTCGGATTCCTTTTTGTTAGCTTCACATCATAACATAGAGAGCACCTTGGCATCCGAGAATGCTATATTTGGTGCCTGCAAAGTCATTTTCTGATTGATACCCTAATGCAGTTTGCCTTTCTTTCAAATTTGTTTAGTTATAAAAAATGCTTGTGTAATTCAAACTGTATTAGAGCTAGACAAAGTTATCCCATCACACGTCACTGATGTCAAATGCTGTCAAGCTGTATGTTTTCCATTGTCTTTGTGCTTTGGCTAGGCTCTTTAAGATTGTATTTTATTTGATTCATCTTCGTGTTCCGAGGGCCCCAATAGGATAAAATTCATATTTTCTTACATTCTCCAACAATTTATGTTTATCCAGGATATAATAATTATATGTTATAAAAGTGTATATAATAGTATGACTGACTAATCCCTAGTATACATAGATAGAAGATGAAAGCATAATCATTTCTGACACAACAAGGGCCTTGATTATATATCTGAAGGATTAAATATTATAAATTAAAGATCATTGTTTTTTAAATATTTATTTAATATTTAATTGTGTACATGTGTGTGCCTGTGGGGGCATGCGCACATGAGTCCAGTGCTCACAGAGACCAGGAGAGGGTGTGAAATTCCATGGAATAGGAGTTACTGGCCACTGTGAGCTACCTTCATTGGGTGGTAGGATTTGAACTTGGGTTCCCCCTTAAGAGCAGTGTATGCTCTTAACTACTGAGCCATCTCTCCAGTCCTCGAAATGATTTTAAATATGCTGAATATTTCTTTTTCCCAGAACATTTCAACAATCAACTATTAATCTAAGCTAATCCTTCCTTGTCCTTTTCTCTCTCAGTCTAAACACTTAGTCCTATATTTACTGCTAAATGTTCAAATAAACACAGAGGTTTAATCTCAAGAGTTCTCCCAATGTGCTTCTTCCAATTCAAACTATCCAGAGCCAAGATCAGCCTGGGCCTTAGCAACAGAGCTCTACTCCCCGATCAACTGCTATCAATCTACAGATATCTTACCTAACAGTCACTATATTCTTCTCCGAAATTACTTCTTCCAGCAAGAGACAACATGCTCACATACCCATTCAATCTGCCTTTGCACACTCACACAACACTTCTGCACTCCCTCCCTGTTTCTGACTCCCTCCTCCCTTTCTAATTTCCTCTTCATCTCTTTCCAACATGGCATTACCTACCCTGTTTGGAACCAGGGCTCTGGCAATTATAGAAGGTATGTTATTAACTCTGCCAGCTGCTTCATCACCTGCAGTCAGTGTAAGCCAATTTTTAAAAATCTTTGTTCTTGGATACTCTGCTTATTCTAATTAGAGAGCTTATCATAGGGCTGCAGCAAACCCCGGCTTTGACAATGATCTTGCCTCCCTCCTTCTGTAATATAAAGTAAGGAACAAAATGTGTTTAAGACACCAACCTCATGCCTCATGCTATTATTTTTACTTAGGTACTCAAGACCTTTCTTCAGAACCTTCATAAATTTATGCATGAACCTGTTTGAGAGCTCTGGGTATTGAGGAAGCGTGATGACAAGAACTCTGGGCATTCTCGAAAGAGGAAGTCAGATAAAGGTGTCTGCTTTCCACTGTTTCCTTTTCCCTCTGTTTTATTTGGGAAGCCCCATTGTCTCTCATGCCTTTCCAACCCACCTGCAACTGATTAGAAAACCAAAGGAGTAAACAGTAACAGTCGCTGTGAGGGAGAGTTCATTTGTAAAGATGCAGAAGGTAGCCAATCAGAGGGGGCTGTGAAGCAACTCACACCATCTCTTCCAGACCTTGTGGAACCCAGGCAGTTACTGAATTTGGAGTTTCCTCTAGAATGAGCAAAGATATCTAGAGTGTGGGGAAGATGGTTCGGTTTGTAAAGTGTAAGCGTGAGGACCTGAGTGTGGATTTGTAGTACTCACATAAAAGGTGTATGCACCGATTCAAAACTGTAACTCCAGCTCTTTGGGAAGTCAGGAGGGAGAATAAATGGTCAGAGCCCTGGAATTCATTGAACAACTAGCCTGGCTAAATCAATAAGATTCAGGTTCAGTTCAAAACCTTGTCTCAAAATATAAGGTGGAAAACAATCAGGAATGACATCCAATATTGACTTTTGACATTTGGTCTCCACATTCAAGTGCATTCATGTGCAGGTGAAACCATGTGTACAACACACACACACACACACACACACACACACATTTCTAGATCAAGATCACCTTTCATGTTTCTTGATAAGCATTCTAAGTTAACACACTCTTTCTGTTATCTTCTGTATCCTTTCATCCATTCATTGATTCATCCTTTCATCTTCTTGTTTAACAAGTATTTACTGAGAACCAAATGCAAATAGCAGTGTTCAACACAGCAGGCAAAGAGAAGAGCATCAACATTATCAGTAGAGCATCATATCACTGGAGACAATAAACTATACAATGTCCACAGAAGCCCTCTGTCTACAGCTTGAAGCAGAAGTTTTCTCAAAACTCTCTCAGTTTGGACAATTGTAAAAAAGTATTAGCAGTAATATGTTTATGTGTATTTTTACTAGAAATACTACAGTAAGAGTGATTATTGTAAAAGCCTGTGGCTCACATTTTTATATAATATGAAAACCTGAGTTTTTTAAAGGTGTAAGCAATACCTGGAAATATTGTCATATGAATTGAGCACTGGGAATTCATATCGGGCAGAGTTCCTAAATAGTCATTGTGAAACAATCATTGAAATTACCTTTCCATAGCCAGGTGTATTTATAATATCCAAAGGAAAATCAAGTTGGTCTAAGAAGGTTGCAAAACTGAAAAAAATCGTGAGAAATCATCTCACTTAATTGAGCATTGACATAAGACAAAAGAAATTGAATGAATTAGCAATTTAGTCACAAAGGGAAGTGGAGGTGTCTTTGTCTTATTTTGGTCTTGGTTTGTTGGGGATTTTGTTTTCTGCAGTAGACAATTGTGAAATTAGGAACAAATAAGGAAACTGATGATTCTGAAGGAGAAAAGATCAAATCTGGAGAATTTATTTCAGGCCTTTCCTGGGAGTAGCAAGAACTTTCCTGTGTGAGGGAACAATTGTCTATTTGGTGAAGCAGAACAAAGCCCTGAAGAAGCTGTGCTGTCGATAATTCTTAATTAACTTAGACAGCAAGAAAAAGTGCAGGAAGGGCTTGAAATGTAGGCATCTTGCTCTTAGGTCAAGGGTAAGCTGGGCTGCTAGGACTTCTCAGCACCAGAAAACACTGCGTGAAGACAGCTGGGAATGTTATACTAATAAGCAAGAAGCCAAACTTAAGAAATGCAGAATTGTTAGTGTATTTTATTATACAGGCTAATTTATGTTTCTGGTAACCTTAACTAATACTGAGCATTGATATAAATATATTTACAAATGACTACATGGAGATCACAAGCTTTGGAGTCAGGTAAAGGAAAAGATATGTTTTTCTTCCTAGATTTCAGCTGTCGGCTTGCTTTGTGACCTCAGTTCTCTGGTGGGGGCAAGAAGACTCATTGATTTCACGTTTGTCTGGCTTTTCCTCTTGCTGTGAGGCAAGACCTCCAAGCGCTTATCATGTGAACCCAGAACCCTGCAGTTGTTAGTTTTAAATGAGAAGCCGGTACAATTTGATTTGGCTTGGAAAAGATTACTCTGGTTTACAGGCCAGATTGGAATCCAGAGACCATGAAAACAATAAGATAGTATGAGAGGCTACAATATTCAAAGTCAAAGAATATACACTGAGGGTAACTAATGACATCATATTCTGATGTTCCTAAAAGGAACTAGGTTTGGTGGCATACATCTTGCTGTACTTGGTAGGTAGAGGAGGGAAGATCAGGAGTTGGAAGGTCAGTTTCAGTTACACAGAGTTCGAGGACAGACTAGACTGTATAAACTCCTATCTCCAACAAAATAAATGCCTTGTAAGATCGTGATAAGATGAGAAGAGATGAAGGCAAGGTCTCCCAAGGCTTGTATACTCTTCCATGGTCTTGGACTTCTTCCTTGTGAGAACAGGGCTTGTTTTAAAGAGAAACAAGTGGGAGAAAAAGAAATAAATGTAGTAGGATGGATGGAGGTGACTTGTTAGATGAACGAAGGAGCAAGGAAGCACCAAAAAAAAGTACTCATAAGTGTGTTCCGACACTGGTGACCTAAAGAGAAGCAGCCACCTATTCCCTGTTTTTACCTGTCAAACCATGAAATGAAGGAAGAGCTGCCTCCACTTGATGTCCATGGGGAAAATGCGGCAGCTGCAAGGGAGCCCTAGTTTCAGTTAAGGCTTTGGATACAGGGATAATATGGCAAAACTAAGACCAAAGCCTGCTGATCCTGAAGCATATTCTAAAAATGGGAAGAAGTCTGAGCAAGAGGAAGGAAACATTTGTCAGACACAGAAAGCAAGAGGCATACCAGAGTGATTGTAAGCCAGGCATTGACCTTTTAGGAGGTGTGGCAGGCAAGTTCAGCAACAATGTGAAGTGGTCGGCTAACCTAACTCTAAGAAACACTGTCATACATGTATACACCTACCTCCCTACCTCCAACTTCCTTCTCTGAGTCCCGGGCATCTCTCTTCTTCTCGACTTCATATCTTGTTTGGGGTTTTGTTCGTTTGTTTGCTTTTGTTTTTGCCTTAAAAAAATAACCCAAGCCTATTTAATGCTTCCAAAGCAGATGTGTGTATGTGGTTACCCAGTAGGCATGGATAACTTGCCAATGGCCGCCCAACCTGAAGAAAAGTGACTCTCCTTCCCTCTCGTGGAAGCTATCAATTGACAATCAATAGCCTCCTAGCTAAATGTGGGACTTCATACCCACCTCTCCTCCCCATGGTAGAATTTTACCTGCCTTGGATTTTCACAGGTCTTGTGTATTGTATGCCGTCACAACTGTGAGTTCATATGTGCAACTCCCCTGCCGTGTTCAGAAAACGGTATCCTTGAAGTTATCTACCATCTTCAGCTCCTATAGTTTTTCTGCCCAGTCTTCTACAATGAATCCTGAACCTTGGGAGGATGGAATGTGGTGCAGATGTACCACTTAGGGATGAGCATTCCAGAGGCAGTCTCTAATTCTCTGAACTTTGACAGCTTGTGGATTCGTGTGTCAATCACTGTCTACTACAAAAGGAAGCTTCTCTGATGAAAGTTGAAGTACCAATCTGTAGGTATAATAATAGGCCTGATTATTTAGCAGGATAATTGCAGTAGGCTCTGGCCTAAGGCGTATGAGTTGTCTAGATACAAGTTACTTGCCATAACAATGTTAACTCTTTTGATCTTGTGAAAATCTTGTGCACGTAACCACAGATGCTGTGAGTTCATGTGTCTAACCACCATTTCCTGTCCAGAAGCCTCCTCATCCTCTGAATCTTGTATTCTTTTTGCCCTTCTTCTTTGGTACTCCATGAACCTGGGGTAGAGGGACAGCTCTTAGAGTCTGGATGTTCATGACCTTACTAACCTCCACTGAGTGGCAGGAGATGCTGGGTGTGCTTCACAGAGCCACAGCACATGTGCCAGGCATGCCAAGACATGTTACTACTACAATCAGGAGGCACAGAACTAGACACAAACCTAGAGGCCCCTCAGGAAGGTGCCAAGAGAGGTAGTGAAATCTTCCATGACTGTACTTCCTAAAGGGCAAATCAGAGTCTGTCAGGTTGTGCAATTTCTTCAACCAGTAACTGTTGTTGGTTTGTCTTACTCTTTAGGGACCTGCTACCTGGCTCCCAAATAAATACACAGAGACATGTTCTTAATTATGAATGCACCACCTTAGCTTGGCTTGTTTCTAGCTTTTCTGAGTTAAGTTCTCCCATTTCTCTTCTACATTTGCCTGTAGGTTTTCTACCTTTCTTAACTCTATATGTCTTTCTTCCCTTCTTCCTTTATGGCTGACTGCATAGCTGGGTGGCTGGGCCCTATTATCCTCCTCTCCTTCTCTTTTTGTTGCTGCTCCCTCTTCTTCCTCTCTTTCTTATCCTATTTATTATCTTTGCCTGGAAGTCCTACCTGTCCCTCTCCTGCCAGTTATTGGCCATTCAGCTCTTTATTAGACCAATCAGGTGTTTTAGGTAGGCAAAGTGACACAGCTTTACAGAGTTAAACAAATGCAACATAAAAGACTGTAACACATCTTTTCATCATTAAACAAATATTCCACAGCATAAATGAATGTAACAAATCTTAAATTAATATTTCAGAACAAGTAATAGAGTTTTCTGTCTGGGAGGAATCTGACTTAATTTAATTCAAAATGAATGAGTGCATGACTTGAGACTCACTTTGTAGATAGAGAACACTAATTTAACTTTACTTTTATGTATGTTTATTATGGGGTAGGTAGTAAGGTTTGTTAAGTTTCTCTTAGAAGGCTGACACCAAAAAACAGCCTATACATTTAGTGAAAGTCACAAAAATTAAACAGATAGGAACATGCACATTACTTTTCTTCTGCCTCTTGGGTTTTCGCATGCTGTACCAGGTCCTAAGACACACATGGTCCCTTTTGCTTCTGTTCTCACTTAATCTGGCCCTGCATAAACCTGAATCTTTCTGCCTCCCCCATTGTTTCTTTTTCCAGCTGGTGATAATAGTCTATCTCTTTGAATAAAATAAATGCAGAGTTTCCAAAGTCCATTTTAGATTTTATTAGTGAGAAAGGTTTTTGCCTTACTTTAATTTTATTTGCTCAGTTGGGAATGCTGTGTTATCTGCTGGGAGAACTGTTATAGCACTGCACTAATTGTAATTCAATACTTTATGGAATTGGAAAGGAGACTTTCTTAGGAAAAGGCAGTTGTTCCACGAAATTATTTTTTGCTAGTTTTGTGTTCTTGGAGGGCTTATGATATGATTTAAGAGGGAGATCATCAGCACATGACACCTTAATTCACAGGAGAGCATCGACACTGGGGAAACCAAGCACTGAGAGTGTGTGGAAGTGCTCATGCTGCTTATCTACTATTACAAAAGCTACCTCATAGACACTTGCACCAGTTAACCAATGTGAAAGAAACTCTTCAATAGCCCATTCCATAGGAATATTCCTATAGATCATGGGAAAGATTAGGATAAAACAAAACATGTTCTTTTAAAAATATTGCTTTCCTGAGACCCTTCTGAGTGACAGTGAAATGATACCTGAAAAGAATTTTAACCTTAATTATGTTACTACTATCTTCCAGTTAAACAGTGAGATCCATCAAAACTAAATTTACTCAAAACACATTGTGGGTAGACAACTCTGTTGTCAACTTCATAGGGACCTCACAGTGTAGTTGAATGTGCTCCATTGCACGTCTGTTCACTTATACGTGTGTAGGTGTGTGTATAGGTCTGTCATCATGGTGTACATGTGGAGGTCAGGGGACAATTTGTAAAACTGAAATTGATCCTATTCTTCTATCCAACAAACCCTGGGATCACCCTCAGGTCACCAGTTTAGTTGGAAAATACCTTTACTTGCTTTGCTGAGGCCAATATTTGCTTTATTGTTTGTTTTGGATCAGTTATTGGGAGTTTTGGTTTTATTTGAGACAGGGATTGTCTTTGTAGCCCTTGTTGGTTGTACTGGAATCCACTCTGTAGACCATGCTAGGTTAGAACTCAGAGATTCACCTGCCTCTGCCTCCCCAGTGCTGGGCTTTTAGCATGTGTGACCATGCCTAGCCTGATATTTACTTTTTATTGCATCTGTTGTGTATATCAAATTTATTACTACACATGAACGCTTATAAAACTGGGTTTCAAAAATTAATAATTACCTTGCCTAAAAGTCCAAAACAGAAGAGACAACTGGTCATTAAGAAAATAATACATTCCAGGCTTTGGTGTTCATTTTCTACTGCTGCTCTAACAAATTATTATAAAAATGGCTGCTTAAAGCTGCACAAGTTTATCATCTCCTGATTCTATAAGTCACAAGCTGGGGTAGACTCAGTTACAGCCTCTGTGTTTGAGGACGTCTAAATAATATTGTTGGCTTCCTGGTTTCTTAGTACGATGCTTGAGGGAAAATGTGCAGTTTCCCACAACTAGAGAACTGGGAACTCTCTTTGTTGGCTGTCAGCTAACCCTTCCTGGGAATGTTTCTTCAGGACTTCACATAGGACCTTACTACCCAAAGCAGACACAGGATCTTATTACTCATCAGCATGTCAAATCCTTCTTATGACTACACTATTTCTAACTCTCTTTGGCAAATCATTCTTTGTTCCAAACCAGAGAAAAGTATCAAACTTTAAGAATCTGTGTGCTTATATTGTACCTACTAGGGTAATTTAAAAAAATAGATCTTAAGTTCTGTACTGTTAATTTTATTTGCTATATTTTAAAAGATGTTAATTTTACATGTGTGTATGTCTGTGTATGGGTACGTGGATGTGGACAGGTTCTGCCAGAGGCCGAAAAAGGGAATGTGATTGACAGATGATTGTGATCCATCCAAGATAGGTTCTGTGAACTAAATTCAGGTCCTCTTGAAGAAAAGCACACTGTCTTAACCACTGACTCCTCTCTCCAGCCCCACATTTGAATTTCAGATATTTTTATTAAATCTTTGAAAATTGTATGCATTATATTCTGATTATATTCATTCCCCCCAATTCTTCCTGGATTGATGCCTAATCTGCCTCCTCTTCCCCCCACAACCCAACATATTTTATTCATTTTCTTTAAGCCAATCCAGTCCAAATACTGCTGCCTTGAGTGTGTGGTGATCATCTGGGTCCTGGTCAACCTGCCCAGGGCCATACTCCTAAAAATATCTAATTCTCCTGTTCCCAGAACCTATCAGTTACTAATAGCTACCCACCTAGCGGGGAGGCTTCATGACCACCTCCCTGCATCCATGGTAAAATTTTTTCTGTCTTGAGCTTGCTCAGGCCTTATTTATGCTATAACCACAACTGTGAGTTCATATGTACAAATGCCCAACTGTACCTAAAAATCAGTTTCCTTGTGGTGATACACCATCTTTGCTCTTCCACCATTTCTGCCACACCCTCTTCCATAGTGATCCCTGAGCCTTAGGTGGAGGGAAAGTGATATAATTGAGCCATTAATGGCTGATAAATCTACAAAAGTAGTTTCTTATTCGCTAAACCTTGAACAGCTGTGGTTCCCTACTAATTGCTGTCTACTCTGTCTACTGCAAAAAAAAAAAGAAGTTTCCCTGATGAGTTTCAAAATGGTGTAACCATAAGTATACGGGTCTAACCATAAGTCATTAGGAGTCAGTTTAACACTATGTCCCTTTAGAGAGTAAAACTAGTAAGTTCTTAACCTTGAACAAGTCGGGCAGGCACTAGTGGCACAAATGTCGAGGGAGTAACCAATCATGTCTATATTGGGTCTAAGTCCGTTGCTGCAAGACGAAATACATACCTGGCACCATTACTAGGGCCAAGAACATATGGCTGGACAGAAAATTTATAAGTTTTAATTAATATGTTTATATATTCGTGGGATAAGGTATAAATAGCTTTCTCAGATTCTTACTTGATTTTCTATGCCTAATTAAAATAAATGATTATAGCAAAATTATACAATAAAAGGTATTTTAAAGGGGTGTGAAATATAGGATTTTGTTTTTTGAAAGTATGTGTGTATATGTATGTATTAGAGATTAACAATTCATAGTATTTATAAATTTCACAATATTATACAGTCATAAAGAATCCTGGATCTAAAGTGTATTTGGTTATGCTAGAGATATATAAAATATGATCTAAATAAAATAAACTTTCCACAGTAGGCATACTGTATAAGTCATATATTACATGTATGTATAGATATCCATATATGTATAAACATATATATAAGTTTCTATCTATGTGTATATGTGCATATGTATATATATTCTCAGACATACAAAATACCAGAATATTAGCATTGCAATCTCTGGGTAATGATATATTTATTCCTTATTCTTTCTATGTATTAACACATTTTCTCAACCATAACCAGACAATGAAGGATCATTTTTAAAATACTGAAGAAATATGTCATATGCAGTTCTTCACATGCAACCTTTTAGCAAGAGAATTCAAATCTACATCCAAAGTTTGATGCATTGCGCAAGACCTCATGAATTATGAAACAAATACAAAAGCAGCTTTGGAATGCTGAAACAAAGGTAAACAGAGCATAGAACAATGCACACTTTATTGACAGACATCAATCATAGAAAATAATTGAAGATTCAAAGAAACATTCTCTATTTGGTTGAGTCTATCTCTCAGCATTCCATTTAGCCTTTATCTAACCTATGACAGAAAGGTCATCTAGCATTTACTCCATGCTTCAGTTCTGAATTGTGTAAATAAGGAATTCTGAGACATAGTGCATATCTTAGTCTCCAGTGTTGCCTCAAGTACTCCAGTGCTCTGAAACCACTGGATCTCCTATAGAACTTCATTCCCTGTTTGCTTTGGTGAAGAACAAAATCAAATAAAGGAAGCACCTTGGACATGAGTGGTTCTACATTCTGGGCTAGAAGAAAAAGTGAGAGCTCTTTGACAATGAAAAGAACAAAATTACCTGTCCTCTTCATACATCGCCAATGTCAAAAGCACTTCAAAGGGATCACTACTATCACCGTTTCCTCATAACAGGAAATCACTGACAAAATGGCTGAGCTCAATTCAAAGCCTCATTCCATGCCTACATGTTTTGTTAATATCACTGAGTCTGCTTTAAGTAGGGAACACTGACATACATCATTACACAGGGCTATTACTGTCATCTCTCCATTTTTCTGAATTTCACAAAGAAGGAAGTCACACCCTTTTGGTCCGAACAGTGCTCCTTTTCACAGAAGACAAAAGCTAGCTAGCATTCCCACAAGCCTGTCATTGGAGATAAGGCTCCTAAGAGGGGAATACGTTTATGTATGATAGACAGGACACTTGTCACTGCCTTAAACATAAACAATATCCAGCACCCGATGACTGGAAATACAACCTCACAAATTGTAGGGAAATAACTGACATTTCATGTTAATTTATTTATTGGAAGATCTGCTTATCAATGTATTTGTGAACATATGTGTGTGCAGAGGGGTGTTTTTATGTGTGTATTCACTTGTTTGGGGGAGTACATGTGCATGCACATTTGTGTGGAGGGCTAAAGTGGAAGTCAAATGCCTTCCACATTCATTTCCCACTTTGTTTATCAAGGCAGTCTCTAAATGAACTGCCTACTCTAGCTAGCCAGCTTGCCATAGGAATCCCCTGCCTCTTGTGTGTTAGAGTTACCAATAGCTGCACACCTATCAGGCATTTGTGTTTGTGCTGGGGATCTGAATTCTGATTCTCACTGTGGGACAATTATCTTCTAACCTATAAAGATTTTTTGCTTGTATTGCTGCAATAAAATGCTAATTGGCCAATAGCCAGGCAGGAAATATAGGAGGGGCAACCAGAACAGGAGAATTCTGGGAAGAGGAAAGGCTGAGTCTGCAGATATCACCCAGACACAGAGGAATCAAGATGAGAATGCCTCACTGATAAAGGTACCAAGCCATGTATATAACACAGACAAGAATTATGGGTAATGTAAGAATTAATTAATGAGCAAGCCTGAGCTAGTAGGCCAACCAGTTTATAACCAATGTAGGCCTCTCTGTGTTTCTTTGGGACTGAACAGCTGTGGGATTGGATGGGATAGAAACGTCTGTCAACAAATGGCACCAACACAGACAATTATATCCACATAAAACCTGAGAGATTTTGGGAAGGAATTCTAGACACAAAAAGAACAGAGTTAAGCACAGTTTCATGGTAGCAGCATTTTCTCAGGTGAGGTCTGTTTGCTAGAGGCAAGTGTGTCTCATTTAAGAGAGGCTTCCTGACTCAGCTCTAGCTGAAAAGACTTTGCAGCCCTTTGAAGGGACCCAACCACAAAACACTTAAATGGTGTTTATGAATAGCTGACAGCATGCTTCTTGGTGGTAGCAGGTACATTGAAACTCCATAGAGTTTTTGTTATTGTGACAATAAACATGGCTCTGGACAGTACCTTTGCCATGAGGCTAGACTCTCAGAAAGCTAAGGAATGGGGTGGATCAATGCATCAAAGTCACAGCTTTAATCCTAGCCATATCACTTAGCAAATTAAAGACTCATGTGATCAGAAAAAGAAAGATATACAGTAAAGATAGATTCAAATGAAAAAATACCTTTAAATGGTTTACAGTGTATTTAAAGATATATGTAAGTTTGGGAGAGATATATACGTAACCCTGTCTCAAAAAATCAAAAATTAAAAATAAAAAGGAAAGAAATGAAGTTTAAAATAGAGTCATATAAAGATGGAAAATACACAGAGAATATGGATACTGTAGTTATTGTGTTGTCTTTGAATTGTTTGATGGCTAAGGAAGGAGCAACAACTGCTAAAACACATTTGATTATATATATTTTGAAAATGTCTTGACTACAAAGTTTAAGTCAAAAAATATGTTACTTTGAAGAAGAGGTTTTGTTTTTGTTTCCACAGAAAATGAAAGGCTATGGATTCATTCTGGGTTAAGAAAAATCAGGTTTGACCAGGGAAAACCCCCTGAGAAATCTTTAATAAGAGAAGATGACCCAGATGACCCAAAATTTCAGAAGATCTCTGTTGGAATTTTGTCTGAGTTCTACATCCTGAACTGCCTCAAAACTGCTGGTTGGGAAAATCAAGACTCTCAAAATATTCCAGTCATGACTTGACCATAGTACTAAATTTTCTTTAGGTCCCAATAAGATTATCAGTGGCCCCAATCAGCAGAAATTAGCCTAGAAAACTATGCCCATATTCCCTTCAAAAATGGATTATAAATGTTTGTCTTTGTTTAGAGTTTTGGTTACAAGTTTTTATGGATAATGGTCAGGAAGAAAGCTATACAACGGAGATTGTATTCAGAGTTTTTGCTTTAAAAAATGGGGGAGGGGGAAAATGCTGTGGGACAATTGTCTTCTACCCTGTAAAGATTTGTCACTAGTATTGCTTTAATAAAACACTGATTGGCCAGTAGCCATGCAGGAAGTATAGGTAGGGCAACCAGGCAGGAAGTATAGGCAGGGCCACCAGAAAAGGAGAATTCTGGGAAAAGGAAAGGCTGAGTCTGCAGTCATCACCCAGATGCAGAGGAAGCAAGATGAGACAGCCTCCCTGATAAAAGGTACAAAGCCACGTAGGTAACACAGACACGAATTATGGGTTAATGTAGGATGTAAGAATTAGTTAATAGGAAAGTCTGAGCTAGTACGCCAACCAGTTTATAATTAATGTAGGCCTCTCTGTGTTTCTTTGGGACTGAATGGCTGTGGGATTGGGTGGGACAGAAACCTCTGTCAACAGATTCTTATACTTGTAGGAGAAGTGTTTGATCCATTAAGCCATCTCCTTAGATGTTTTTGAGACACAAACCATGCAAAATTCTGCTACTTTTCAGATGCACTGCCACAAATTGGAGATGGTTTTGTAAGCACATGCTTAAAGGTGGAGGCTTAAGCTTGTTGCATAGTTTATAGTTTCCTCATAAACAGTAATGAAACATAGAGATACATGTGACATTGCAATTAAGAGCAGAAAGCAAAGCAAAAATAATAACACTGGCAAACATACAAAATAGGTAATAGAAAGTCGAAGATAAGATGCAAATAATCACCCACCTTTGAACTCTGCCTTCTTAGACTCCTTTTCTTTTTTATAACATTATCCAGAAGAATATTTCTATTAAGTTGGAGCATTAAAGCTAACATTTGGGATGAAGAAAATTCATTGCTGTATGAGGTAAGATTGGTTGCATAATTTCCTAAGTTTTCCATAGTATATCTACCTCTGGTTGTCCCTTGAATTTTCTAGAAGTACTAGGTAAAAGATATTTATAAATTGCTTCTTTTAGGCTGATGATTCCCATATTTGAATACAATAGGAATCACTTGGGGAAAGTATTTAAAACAATTGTTTCCAGAGTTACTCCCCCGTATTCTGAGTTACAAGTCTGAAATGGTCCCACAAAGATGTGAGCCAATTAAATACAATTTTTTTACATAAATAGTATGAGAAAGAACAACACTTGAGGCTCTGTTACTACTTGACTAAACATTAAAGCAATTTCTAAAATGTAAATGTTAAAATAGGGAGTGAAGGAAGTCTTTTGTGAGTGAAGTCCTGAGTAAATGAATATGTGCTATTGACATGGGTACAACTATGTCAAGAACCCCAAGGACTTTGACCCATGGGAAAATGTATGCCTTTTCCTAATGTGAGTATGAGTGTTGATAGTGTATGTAGAAAATGTCTACCATACCTTTCTGTGCCTGGATGTTTATGACTCTAATATTGCCCACCTATAGAGATTACCTCTTTGAAGATTAGCTAAACCAGTCTTCTTGATCTAGCAATATATGAATCCCATAAACTTTTGCTCCTTGTTTATCTGTTTGCAATAACCTCTTTATTCAGTTGTATACAATAATCTTGCCTTTCTGTTTGACTCTATATATAGACAAAATGAGCTTTGAGCACTGTGGTTTCTCCTGCTGAGAGCCTAGACACCCAACCCCAGCTTTTCTGTGTATTGGTCTATCTATCTGCTTTTCTTCATTCCCTTGCCAAGCCACCATATCTGTCAGGTCCAAGTCCCTGGAGCTGTGCAGCACACAGCATTAAACACCTGATTGCACCGGAGCACTGATAACTAACAAATGACAATTATCTCACTGTCTTTCAATGTCTCATATATCTCCTATCATATGAAGAATACAGTGACCAGACCGTAGGAATTCTTGTTCCCCTGATGATTATATTTGTTTGGGGAATTCTTGCCTATAGTCTATGCCTGTCTCTTTGCCTCTTTCTTCCCCCTGTGTTGGATATCGAACCTGGGGTCTTGATTTTGCAGGGCAAGTACTCTGTCACTGAACTACATGCCTGTTCTATTGTCTATTTTTTGAGGCCATGAAAGTACACCTGCTCCTTAGAGATGAAATTGTATTGGGCTCCTGAGCTGACACCTGGCATGAAGTGTGCATAGAAGGCACAGAGGCTAGACCATGCTGAAAAAATCATGATGATGGAGGCTACTGTCTCAGGCATGGTCTGTGTTGGCAGAGTCTACCCCAAGGGAGTAGGACAGAGTTAGCCACTGCATTGCTACAATAAGTGTGTATTTCATCTTCACTGTTGTTTTATTTTCATTTTCATATTTTTACTTAATTAAATTGGTGGTTGTTTTTAGCTCCAAGAATTTTGGAGAGCATAGACCATTTATCATTCACCAACACTTAGCATGGCATGCCATAAGTGTGTAATAAAAATAAATGCTGGGATAAAGGATCAAAATATCTCAAAGCTTGAGAGGAGAGAGAGAGAGAGAGAGAGAGAGAGAGAGAGAGAGAGGAAGAGAGAGAATTTAATGGTAAAAATTGATTCCCACATTTCCAGATTAATATTGTTAACACTTCACCTGTCTTCAGCAACATAACCCTGCTGCTGACAAAAATCAACAAAATTGAGACATTTGTTTAGGTTTTTTTCTATCATTAAAAAAAGAAAACCTTTGTTCATATATGTACTTATTGTTTTAAAGAAGTCCCTTTTATTTCTTTTTTTTAGAATCCCACCAAAGAGTTATTGTGAAAGACCTGGGCATAGAATGCTTTTTGAAGTCTAATATATGTTCTATTTGAAAGAACTGCTTCCGGTGTCAACGAATAATTAACAATACACGTTAATTTATGAGCATCCATGCTCAAAGGTGCTCATCTGTGGGAGGGGTAGTGAGAGAATGAAAGACTAGGAGATTAATGGAAAGCTTCCATGTCCTTGTACTTAGCTCTGGTGTAGCATCCCAGAACAGTACAGAAGAGCCCAAGGAAGTGTCATGGAGTGCTGCTTTACGTACACGCATTATAAGTTGGTAACCTCCATATTTTAAGTCCTAGACAACCCTCTCTCCCCTCCAGTGAGTATGATTTAAGAATAACAATGTGACATGAATACAGAGATGAGAGGATAAATGAAGTAAGAACCAGGACTGCTGTGAATAATTAAATGGAGGGGGAGGAGGAAGATAGAGACACTGACTCACGGGGGAGCCGATGTATTCATCTTTTCTTTGTCTTTGCCATGCACTGCACCCCTCAACCAGGAAGGCAGATGTCTTGAGTCTCAAAGGAAATAAAGGTGGCAATTAAATGCTGACAAGAAAAATAATAAAAATAAAAAGAAAGAGGAACAAGGGAAGGGAAGACCGCCTAAATTCTCAACTCTAGGCAGCCATCCCGATAATCTAAATTTCTGTTTATATGATAAAGGTCAGAGGAGTCTATCTGAAAGACCTGGCCAAAGGGGAGTTTTGAATCATCTAAAAGTGGGGGGGGGCTGATTCTTTTTCACATGTTCTAGCTTCTCCTATCCACCCATCTCTATGAGTAAGCTGCTGCTTTTCAGTGAATTTGCATGCCCCAATACCACAGTGCCATAGGCCACACCTGCAACCAGATTACCCCAGCCCCATGGCCACAGTCACTGTCTCCACTGTCATCTGCCTCCATTGAGTTCCCAAGGACTGTAAGTGTCCTTGGATACAGTACTGTCCAGTCCTCTATTAATTCCCGATATTCCAGGTCTCCAGACTTTCTAAGGCCCTTAGTACTATGCTAGCCACCAATGACCTAATTTTGAAGGCCATTTTCTTGCCCTACTTGAACTGAGATTACCTAATAAAAATTTCCTCACAAGGTTCCTACAATTATTATTTAAGAATCTTTTCCCACTTTTTCCTCACAGACCTAAACCCCTTCATGCTTTCTACTACCAAGGATGATATCACTTTCTTCCTTCTGCGTACATAAGAAAATGGAGGCCATGGCATAGATTTTTCTTCTTTCTAGTTTTATACTCTTTATTATCCAGAAGAAGAAATCCTTCTCGTACTCTTGAAGTTTCCACAGGATGTATCTGCCCCATCATTCCTTCCTCCTGCTGGAGTCCCCCATACCATTATTCTATGACTTCTTTCCCATTGACCCTTGCCATTAAAACTCATAAATGGGGATTCCATCCCTTCCTCACATGAGGATGCCACTGTGCAGCTCACAAGCTTCTGTCTCTAACTTCATCATTATCTCAGAGAAAGCTTCCCCTTTTCTTACTGGGGTCCTCATAGAATTTACAAGAGAACCCCACTATCCACACGTAGGGTGACAACAGAAACTAGATAGTTGAAAAATAATTGACTCTTGGCAGCTTTCAATATACTGTCTTCTTTTTGTCAACTTGTTTTCTTCCCGAGCGGTGTTCATACAAATTGTGTGTTGTCTCAGGGAAATTAAGAGTCCCAAAGCCTTGGATTCAAATTACAGGTTTTCTGAAATCTGTTAGAACCATACAAAGACATTTACTTCCCTGATATTTGGATCTTGCCTTTGTATGAAGAGCCACATCACAGCCAAATGGTGAGCTCCTTATTCTTCTTTTACTCTCCAGAGCCTCACAAAGAACCGTGCACATGTTTTCAAGAGCCTGGGGTACTGTGTGAAAGTGTATGGCTCATCAATGAGACATGACATCACCAATAAAATCAAATAACATCAAATGTAGGAAGAAGGGAGAAATAGCCAAGAGGTGGAAGTGATGCTTTATGGAAATTTTTTAAAAATAATATAGACTCTGTAAAGTGGAAGACTCTCCAGTCCATCCTATTGTGAAGGCCTGCAATAACAAAGGATTTAGTAGAAGTAGTAGATGATGAGTGGAGCGAAGGGTTCTCTTTTGGAAGAAATTCAGAAGGAGGTTGGGAAGTCTTAGTGCTGCCTATTGTCTGGCTTTCAATTGTATTCTTGTCTTTAACAGAGAGGAGCATTTTCTACATGTCTCTGTCTCTCTCTAGTTTCTAACGAAGAAAGGATAATGCAGCTGCCTAGGGGATGTTACCAATCTAATTTCTGTTTCCTACAGTGTCTAAGCCTATAATTCTGTCCTTGATCACTGTATAATTATCTTCATTGTGCTAGATCCTCATATTACCCTCATTTCATAAATGAGGAAACTGAGGTTCAGAAAGATTAAGTGACTCACCTTCTTAAGAAGTCCTCTTAAGCTATTAACATGACTAACTCCCTGTCCCTACAGTAGGCCGCTCTGAAAAGCTCTTGCATAAGTTATGCTGCCAGATGTATAAGAGGAAAAACCAATTTCCAAAATGTAACTCTGAATGACAGTCCCAAATGTTGTCTGTGTCCCCAGAAACATAAAGTTATCTCTCTTGGAATGAGTGAAGTCATCATTCCTCTTTGGGTGATTTCCATCACACTCTGTCCTCTACTTTCACCTAAAATAATTAGCTTTCCGCCTTAGCTATAATGAATTGGTAGATTCTGAATTTGAGGTCAAGAGGAAGAAGGGCTAATTAGAAAGCAGAGAAACCAGAGCTAAGGTAGAAAAGTTATCAAATTTGGCCATAAAGTAATGAATGATGTCCTCGGTGTTAGATTTCTAGTTTCTCTCCTACTGAAGAGCAACAGATTCCGTTCTGGGTGGCAAGGCATGTAATGGGCTAATAATTAGCACCTGGTAAAATATTTGGCAACAAAGGTATAGGTGTAAATAAACCCAAGCACCAGGATTATTTAGACACTAAAACACGGGATCACAGAAGAAAAAAGAAAGCCTTGGAAACAAAAAGCAAGACTGAGATTTGAAGTTATCCAGACTCATGCATTCAAATGTGCATTAATAACTATAGAAAAAACATACAAAAACAGAAAGACAATTGCAAAGTGATTTTAAGAACCAAGAAACATTTACTTATATAATTGAATTATTGCATTAACTTCCAAAGGCAGCAGTATAGTACCCAAGTATGAAAGCAGTAGGCTGAGACTTGGAGAGCTTGGTTTGAGTGTGAATTTTAGTAAAAAGGACATTTAAAAAAATCCCCCACTCAGACTGTCCTCAGAAGGTGTGCATGTGTCAGTACAAAGAAGAGCTTCCCAGAATGTCTGGTACATGATCAGCCTCAGATGAATGCTCACTCCTCGGTGTTCAAAACAAATATGTTCTAATAAAAGGAAAGTGGGGTGTAAGGTGCTGAAGACACTTGTTCAAGGTGGAGCAACCATTCATCAATTTGAACCCATCTCTGGCTCCAAATACTGACCCCTTAACCATTGGGCTACAAGTCACAGCTAATCTTCACCATGTGGCACTCAAAGCCAGGGCTGTAACAGGGCTGAGATGGTGGTGGTAAGCAACAGTTTTATCTGAGTTCATGAGGCCTAGAGTTTCACCCAGCAACAGCAAATTTAGTTTCAAGCATCAACGCACCCAGATTTTAATTATGCTTCAAGATCAAGCTTCTAACCTCAATATGCTTATAGTGAGCCAAGGCTCTGAGCCTGGTATGTCAGCCATACTAGGAGATTTCTGGGAGTATTAGAGCTAAAGACATACACACCATTTGCAACAACATACAGAGAAAAGAATGGTGGCTTTGGTTATTACTTTGTACACAATAGGGTGAAAGACTTGAAAAGATCATGGATATATCATTTTATGTGTTTAGATCAAATGGTTGAATCAGGTGTAGTGATGCAACCCTTTAATCTTAGCGCTTGGGAGGCTGAAACAGGACATAAAAAGACTTCTTCAGAGCTAGGAAGTGGTGGCGCATGCCTTTAATCCCAGAACTCAGAAGACAGAGGCAGGCAGATCCGTGTGAGTTCAAGGCCAACCTGGTCTACAAGAGCTAGTTCCAGGACAGTTAGGACTGTTACACAGAGAAACCCTATCTCGGAAAAAAAAAAAGTCAAACCAGTCTTTATTCTCTCAGTGACAGGGCCACTCAGTAGTCCCTATTGAATGAAAACAAATTCTGATTTTCTGTGATACACATTTGTCTGTAAAGTTTTGTTCACAGCTTCCTAATTTTGCAAACATGAGCATTTCCTTGTGGGTGTCTTTTTTAATTATTATTTCTTTAAAAATGATACCAATCAAAATTCCTACTTCCTCCCCTCCTCTCACTTCCCTCCTGCTTCCCCACCCACCCTTCTCCCATCCCCCTCCAGTCCTAAGAGAGGGAAGGGCACCCTGCCCTGTGGGAAGTCCAACTCCCCCCCACTACATCCAGGCTGAGCAAGATATGCATTCAAAGAGAATAGGATCCCAAAAAGCCAGTACATGCAGTAGACACAAGGTGCCATTGTCATTGGCCCCTCAGTCTGCCCCAACTGTCAACCACATTCAGGAGACCAGTTTGATCCCATGCTTGTTCATTCCCAGTCTAGCTGGAGTTGGTGAGCTCCCATTAGCTCAGGCACACTGTCTCAGTAGGTGAGCCCCTCTTGGCCCTGACTTCCTTGCTCATATTCTCCCTCCTTCCACTCTTCATCTGGATCTTGGGAGCTCAGTGGGTTTCTGTCTCTGTCTCCATCCATTGCCGGACAAAGGTTCTAAGGTGATATTCAAGATAGTCATCAGTGTGACTACAGGACAAGGCCAGTTTAGGCACCCTCTCCTCTACTTCCCAGGGTCCTAGCTGGAGTCATCCCATGGACTCCTGGGAACCCCTCCAGATCCAAGCCTCTTGCCAACCTCAAAATGTCTCCCTCAATTAAGATATCTCCTTCCCTGCTCTCATATCTGTCCTTCCTCCATCCCAATGTCCTTTGTTTATGGCTAGGATCCAGTTATGAATGAGTACATATCATATTCATTTTTGGGGGGTCTAGGTTACTTCATTCAGGATAGTGTTTTCTAATTCTATTCACTTGCATGCAAAATTAAAGATGTCATTGTTTTTTTATTGCTGAGTATTTATCTAATGTATAAATGTGCCACACTTTCTTTATCCATTCTTCAGTTGAGGGGCATCTAGGTTGTTTCCAGGTTCTGGCTATTACAAATAATGCTGCTATGAACATAGTTGAACAAATGCTTTTGCAGTATGATTGGGCATCTCTTGAGTATATTCCCAAGAGTGGAATTGCTGGATCCTGAGGTAGGTTGACTTCCAGTTTTCTGAGAAATCACCACACTGATTTCCAAAGTGGTTGTACTATTTTGCATTCCCACCAGCAATGGATGAGTGTTTCCCTTACTCCACATCCTCTCCAGCATAAGCTAACATTGGTGTTTTTGATTTTAGCCATTCTGACCAGTGTAAGATGGTATCTCAAAGTTGTTTTGATTTGCATTTCCCTGATAGCTAAAGAAGTTGAACATGTCCTTTAGTATCTTTTGGACATTTGAAATTCTTCTGTTGAGAATTCAGTGTTTAGTTCAGTACCCCATTTTTAATTGGGTTATTTAGAATTTTAATGTCTAGATTCTTGAGTTCTTTATACATTCTGAAGATAAATCCTTTGTCTGATGTGAGGTTGGTGAAGATCTTCTCCCATTCCGTGGGTTGCCTTTTTGTGTTATTGACTGCGTCCTTTGTTTAACAGAAGCTTCTCAGTTTCAGGAGGTCCCATTTATTCATTGTTGCTTTTATTGTCTATGCTACTGGGATTATATGTAGGAAGTGGTTGGGTGTCTTTATCACAACATCTTGCTAGACCTGCCAGATACCTTCCTTTCACTGGCTGTGAGAGTCAAGCAGTTATACAGAAAGAGGCAGTTCATCCATTTTGTGTGAAATGGGGGGCAGAGATATGAGTGGGTGCAAAGAGCTCCTACATCAACACCCCCAAAAGTGGAAAAAGTTTGTTCTTACCATGGTGCTCTCCAGCTCTGTCCATAACACAAAGAAGAGAGCAAATGGGGTAAGACCATCCTGTGACTGCTGTGGTGTTAGCATCTCTCCATCCCCTGCAAGGGATGCTGTATAAAATCTGAAATGGAAGCAAAAATATTAACTTCACTTGAAAAATTAAAAAAAAAACCACAGCATGACTTCCATCTCTTTACTTGAAACTTACACTAAAATCACTTAAATAAATACCAAGGAATTCAATATTATATTCTTATATCAAATTAGATAGAAGTTAATTGCTCCATACAAAGAGGTTTTCTTTAAAAAAAGAAAAAAGAAAAAGAACCCTTCTTGACAGACCATCATGATATCAGGTGAGCATGTTGTGAGAAATGGTATTTAAAATTAAGGAAGCTTTTCCATTACCTGATGCCAGTTTGAACATTTCACAATGGGTCTTCGTGGCAGTCTAATTATTGCTCTGATTCTCTTAATGCTTTTTGTATAGCGTTATCTTCTAATTATTTCTAAAATTTTTCATTTGTAATTATATCACTTCATTAATCTTGATTGCTTATAATTAATCAAAACTGTCTTTTCCTCACATTCAGTTCTCAGAAATGTTTTCTTTGTATATTTTGTGAATTCTTAACTAAACTTGTGATGGCTTTTATTATTTATTTATTTATTTCAGAAGATGAGGAAGAGTAGATAAAATTTTGAGCTCTAAAGTCAGATGATTCAAACTGAAGGCCTGTTCTTACTCATTCTGCCTGTATATGATGGGACACGTTATTTAAAACTTGGGACCCTTGTAATAACACACAACTCAGAGTGCTTAAAAGGATTTAATAAAATTATATGTGTAAAATAGAAGCAAATAGCCAAAAAGCAAATATTCCAGAAGTTTAGGTTCAATTTTTTTAATTAGAACAAATATAGAAACTCATTGTATACCTTTGGAATCAGGCAATTTAGAGTTTTATTTTTTGTTCATTGTTTTGCTGCCTTTATGTGTAGCATAAAGCATGATATTTGATGCTCGTGGTTTCACTTACAGATGTACATATTAACTCTACCTCTCAAGTTTACTGACATTAGTACAAAATGTGGTTAATACAGTCATCACTTGTTATATACTGGCTATGATCATTGAAGTGAAAACATTTTAAACTCATAATAAAAGCTAAGTATTATAGAAAACGCTGAATGGAAATTGTTTATAATGATTGCTTTAGATAATCTTTTGTATGCCATAGAGAAAAATTCCTATGACATTTCTAGAGTCCAGTAATTCATTCATTTACTCATTCACTCAAAAATGCTTGATGATTAGTATACACCAGGCTCTGAGCTATTGAAGATAACATATTAAAAGTAGAAACCTCACTTTCTGGAAACTTCTAAGGGGCACTGACAATCACTGCCTGGAGAATTTAAGGAAGGCAATGGACAGACAGAAGGACACAAATAAACTTCCACTCTATGTGAAATCTGCATTGACTCTCAAAAAACCTTTTAGCTGGACTACAAACAGAAGAACACTATTGCAGGCAGGGAATTCTTGATGAAAACAGAACTTGGGAGTCATCTTGTAGTGTCTGTAGGTACAGATTAAAAAGCACGTGGTTCAAATGAAGAGTCAGGAAGTAGTTCTCAGAAAGTACACAGGAAGTGGGCAATAGTTTATCCAGAGGCCTTACAGGGGTTGGACCAGAATTTAGGGCAGATATGTAAATGAGAAGGGGCTAAAAGGAGGGAGAACATGGAGACAGGAAATCTACTTGTAAGATTATTGTAGAAATCAAAGTAACAAATGACTGAACTCAAATCAAGAGTATTTATTTAAATTTCTTTTACTATTTTATGTACTCTGACTTAATGGGGGATACGTTTGTATGTGACATCCAAACTTGCTTTGATGTTGTTAAATATTTTTACAATGTTTGTAATGTTTCATGCAATCAGAATCTAGGTGTGTTAACTTGGAGGCGGCCACCCCTGCAGGTATGGGCAGACTTCCTACTTTGATAGAAACCCCAGTGATTCCTGATAGTAAGGCCTCTGTCTGTCAGAGGTAAATTGTGCTTTGTCTTTCATTGTTCCTTAGTGCTCTAAGGCAAGAGAGGAATCACAGAGATGTGGTGTCAGAGAGGATTCTGTGTAGAAGTAATGCCTCAGCCTACTCAAGACTGAGTAGGATCTAGTCTGAGGGGGTGAGGCAAGCTTTCACAAAGCAAACACATATGGGAAGGACAGAGGATCCCTCTCTGTAGAATGGAGAGAGGACAGCGCATCTGGACCACATTGCTGGGAGAAGTAAGCTGTCAAGGTGAGTGATGTGTGGAAGTGGCTCCACATTAAGAATCCGTGATGCTAAACGGTTGTGACATGACAGATTTTGAATTTTAATAGTATCAACTGTATTACCGTGTAAAGATGTGGGATGCGGAATGAAGAATCTGTGCACATGATGTGGGATTCCCCTCTGCATTCTCTGAATACCATTGGTTAATAAAGGACTGCTTTGAGCCCATAGCAAAGCAGGGCAGAAAGAGCTAGGTGGGGAAAACTAAATGGAATGCTGGGAGAAAGGAGGCAGAGTTAGAGAGACACCATGTAACCCCGCCATAGACAGACGCCTGAACTTTAACCAGTAAGCCACAGGCATGTGGCCATACACAAATTAATAGAAATGGGTTAAATTAAGATGTAAGAGTTAGCCAATAAGAAGCTAGAGCTATTGGGCCATGCAGTATTTTAAATAATACAGTATTTGTGTGGTCATTTCAGGGCTGAGCAGGCAGGAACTAACTAGCGGCCTCCCACTACACGCACAAGGCACGTATCTAAGAAATCCCAATCACTGTCAGATATAATCCCTGAGTTGTAGACACGTTATGTGTCTATCCTTTACAACCACCATCATAGGCAGTGATGTAATAATATTAGGCACTAGATTCATATCAGGAAATGCAATGTCCAGTGGGGAGCTTATTCACCATTATTTAATTTTCCATTTTATCATTGTTATTTGCATTTTAAATAGTGTTCAAATAAGCATTCTTGATTTACACCTTCAATATTTTAATCTACTTACAACAGAAACTCTAAAAGGGATTGCTATTTACCAGGGGAGACATCTCAAAGCTTCCAGAGTACTGTACCGATCAAAAGATTTTCCCATTCTGCTCTCACCATCAAATACCTGGGAGGGCCTGTTTCCTGACATCCTTGGCACAATTAGACTCTCCCCACATTTTATAATTACTGCATGAATAATTAATTTGAAATTGTTGTACAGAATACCTAGGAAAGGAGGGGCTTGTATGTCATGACTCCCCTGTGTAACAAACTTGAAACCATGTCCTCTGTCCAAAGCAAACTGACTTATCATTTCCCCTGTTACTTTAAATTTAGAATGAAAATATTTAAACTGTAGCTTTAACTTTGGGACAAATTTGGGTAAATTTTGTGAATTAGCTGATCTTCTCATTGTCATTTGTTCTAAAGTAGTAGGTAGGTCTATACTTATGGTTACAGTAAAGTTAGTGTTTATTTTCCCTGTGCAATATAACAATGCTGAACTGTACACTTAATTTGTAAAGAAGTAATACCAATAAGCTCCATTTATTTCAAAATGCTGTCTGTTCAACATTTGCATTTGGTCTATTAATCATAGAAAATTTTGGCCTCTGATTATATTTTCACTTCAAAATTTACTTCTGATTTCTGTAGTTTCTGGTCATGCTGGTTTCATGAAGCTGACATATCATATATTTCATTTCATTTTATTCTTCATTAGTAAAAAGGAAATAAAACACTTGAGCTATTTTAAAAAATGATCCAGTGAGTCAGATTTGGCTAAGCATTTTGGGAAACTTCACTGAATTTACATTCTTTTTTTCCAAAAATGTGTGTATCACGGTGATTGACAGCTAAATTGGATAGGCACAATGAGTCAAGATTTGATCTTGCAGTAGCCCAGTGCCAATGGATGGCAAGTAGCATCTGAATTCTGCCACACCATTTTTTTTATATGAACAATAATGGTGATGACAATATCTGTCTCAGAAGAGTTCCAAATGTGTGTGAATAATCTGCCTTTTCATGATATGGGTTCTCATGTTTGGAGCATGTGGCAAAGGAACCAGGCCAGATCCTTAGGTAGTTTCAGGTTCATAGTAAACTTGACAATGAGCAAGTAAACACACAGCTAAATTTTCACCGTTAGGGAGTGAGTTAATACTGGGGAGAAAGATAAATCATAATGAGAATATACAGGGGCCCTGGGATTACTATTTTAAGTAAATTATTATAGGGTATGATATAATGTATCTAAAGTACAGTGGTAATGGCCTAGTGTATAAGCTATGCTTAATAAGTTTAACTATTAATTACAATTTAACTTCTTCATAGCTTTCAGGTTATTTAGATTTCTCTATTTTAATGCCAAATGAGTTATAAGATTATATTCATAATGATTTTTGAATTAGTTTGTCTTCTTTTAAACAGAAAATATAGACAATAAGCACTTACGTATGAACAATTTGAAAGTTTACATGGCCTAATGCAAATATTGATTAAATAGAACAGAATTTATAGAGTTCGCATCTCTGAATGATTGTCTAATTAGCTACCTAAGCATTAATCAATTGTGTTAAATTGATAATTTTGCAGGTAAACGTTGCTAACTATACTATTTGCATCATCATTCTTTGTTTTTAATTTGCGTCTAAGGACCTCACAGCTCTGTTTTCTCAATTTCTTCGTTCACCCACGAGTTTTTGATTTATACATTTTGGTGTAACGATATTTGGAGCATAAATCATCTCATCCATATCTATATTGTGAATCATTCCATTTACCAGAATAAAATGACACTGGGTGCACCTTGTGCTCTTCTGCTGGGACTTCATAAGCAGTCAAGTGGTGTGTGAGAATCTGTGCCATGGAGCACGTCCTTGGCTGCCAGTGAAGACTGAACACTTTTCCCTTTTTAAATCTCAAGAATTTCTCCTTGTTTTCAAGTTTACCTGATGTGAATTCCTACTTTACCTTTTCACTGTCTTAGTTTTTTCCAGTGCATCTCCTTTAAGCTATAGTTTTATTCTCTTCTGTAATTGAGAGGCTTCCAGAAGGGTCCTTTGTTCTATACTCATTGTGTGTTAGTATGTTTATGTTATACTTATTTTCTCTATTTGTGAGTTGGAATGCATTTGACTATGCTTTAAGTATGACTAATATATATTATATATTTATATATGTGTGCATGTGTGTGTGTATGTATATATGGCTTTTACGTTTGGTCACCTCTCAGAAATTCGAGGTAAACACTTATTGGTGAAGATACCACACACTTAGGACAAAGGACTGTGATTATTCAAGCTGACTCTAACATGAGAACTTCCTTCTTACAGTCTAGATTCTATAGTAGCAGAAAATACTATGCAAGCTGACAAGAGAGGGAAGTGATCCATTGGCCTACCCAGCTTTATCCCCTATGAACCACAACAACGACCAGCATGAAGAGATATCTGAGAAAGGTCCAGTAGTGCTGGGCACATGTAGGTGGGAGCCAGCAGCTATCAAATTAGATTTAAGGCCCGGAGGATGGAAACTATGCCTGATATTAGAAAACTACCCCTCTTCCCAGGGCTAGTGAGGTCATGGATATTAGAAGAGAATCTATTGTTGCCATTTCGCTAGACCAGCTTACTTTCTAACATTCTACATATTATCCTTATACCCACAGGTAAGTGTAGCTACTACCCCTCATGAAAGAAGCTTCTCTTGACAGAAAATGGGTAGACCATCACAGAAAACCACAGCTGGCCACAACGCACAGACCAACAGATGGTGGAGAGCCCTGCCTCAATGGATGCATGTGAATGCAATGACCATTTCTACTTGAGTAGTTTGTTTTTACATTCCCAATGTATGCTAATACTAGAAATTTAACTATGGTTAAAACATAGTGGCTTGGTATATGCAACCACTAGTGGTAATTATTAAGGCATACACTCCAAATGACTGTGAATGCAAGAAAAGATATAGGTATTATTTATTGTGTAAAAATCTAAACACAGAATGACAGCTTGAGTTATTTTAGCTGCCCATGGTGTTGCATCCCAGCATCTCACTGCACTCCATCATTCATCATCATGTGTTGATAGACTCAACTCGAAAGGTAAATCTTACAAAATCACTAATGTCGTTAGAATGCTACACATTCACAGTCACCCTCTTCAAAAATTCAATTTCTATCTAGCTCTCTGTAACAGCTTCTTTCCCACTCATATATGAGACAACACATGGATATTACTCTGAGTCATGTGTACACACAGGCCTCCTTTCTTTGCATACTATTCTGAGGCTACCATAGTGAATTTTCAAGTACATATGGTTTGGATCCAAGTCAGTAAGAAAACTGACCAATAGCAATAAAACATTCATCTGAGTCAGACTGTGTATAATGGGAACTCATCACACTTTGGCAATAACCTCTGAGCTAGCATATTTCACATGTTATTATTGTTCAATGATTTTGAATTTAGATAACTGTGGTTAAAGGAGGCTATGGGCTCCTAGCAGCCAAAAAATTATGTGTTCTATGACACACTGCTGGTTTTATCCAACTCATTATGAGGGTGGTCAGTTTTACTGTATGCAGTGTGATAGTCAAAAAGGGTACCCTTTATTGAGACTCTTCTGTCAAACCTCCTGACATAACCATTGACCATGATGAAGCAACTGTAATGGTGTATAGAATTTCTTGGCCTCTGTAGCCATGGTGATGAAATAAGCACAGTTCAGTAATAACTAGATATGAAAAGGAAAAAGGCTGTTAAATTTTCTTCCTACATAGGGATATGGCTACCTTTAGACTCTCACCTGAGGTTCAGCCACCAGTCATGATCCTGCCCACCAAATACATAGAGTCTTGATGGAACACTAGTGTTTAGAAGGTAGAAAGTTGACTAAGTGGGACAGGGACACTCTATAATGACACAGCTTTTGTGAATCATCATTATGCTGATGTGGGGCATTTTGGTGATGCAGCTGCTTTTGAGTCACGTTTGCCCTTAGATAATATATCTCATGTGTTGCTATAAGAAGTCATTATTCTTATAAGTAACTTCTTATCTATGCTCCTAAAAATAACCCATCACTCCTATAAGTGATCCTTCACCATGTTCCTGTAAGTAACTCCTCATTGTTATCCTTTATGTAACCCTTATCCATGTTTGTTGTTGTTGTTGTTGTTGTTTGTTTTGTTTTGTTTTTTTCAAGGCAGGGTTTCTCTGTGTAACAGCCTTGGATATCCTGGAGCTCACTCTGTAGATCAGGCTGGCCTAGAACTCAAGATCCACCTGCCTCTGCCTCCTGAGTGCTGGAATTAAAGGTGTGTACTATCATGCTTTTATATGTGACCTGTCACTCCATCCTGTAAAAAAGTCCCCATTCACATTCACATGAGCAACCCCAGTGAAGCCATTATTACTCCTTCCTTATGGATGTGACTAGGCTTGTTTCTTTAGTCTGTTGTTTCCCTGTCTGGGTGAATAGATATTTCTTTGCATCTCCCCAGGAAAAAAAAATTAAGCAACAGTGGCATTTCTAATATTTTCTTAGAATGACTAAAAATAGGTGCACATTTGCCTAAGAGCCTGACTAGGGACAAAAGCTTTTTAATAAAGAGAGGGTTCCCTTTGTAAAAATAAGGGTAGAAACTTGACTGAGCAATAGAATGGAATGAAGGAATCTGATTCTAGTTTAGCACTCAGGCTAAATGTGTTAAGAAAGAATGTTTTTACATGACTCAATGTAATGCCATCAAAGAGTCCAGTCAAGGAAACCTATTCCAATATGTCCTGTGGAAAGCCGTGCAAGTATAAGCATATTTTCAAAAGCATAATTCTGGAAAGATTGTACAGAATGGGGAGATTAGCTCCCCTGCCCTCTCTCTGGGAGCCTAAATAACTTGGACAACAATGCCATCGCTAATGGGCAGTCCTTCTAGTTCCGTAAAACAGACCATGTTAGTGGAGACAGGACCAAAGGCTTCTGGAGACCTTCAGTGCTAACAAAGAATCAGTAAGCATCCTGGGACATAGAGTCCTCAGATACAATGAATGCAGGACACTGGGTTAAATTTGAATTTCAGATAATAGCAAATAGTCATCAGTATAATTATATTCTGTTCAACTCCTTCTTCATCTGAAATTCAAATTTAACTGGGCATCCTGGGTGTTTTTTTTTTTCTTCTAAAACTGGAAAGACTATTCAGGAAGCTTGCGAGACAGGGAGGCCTCAAGTAGCTTAGAGTTCTCAATAGCCTTCCAATTAATAAAATACTTTTATTGCACATCCCAAACCCTTTCACCTTACTCTTTCTCCTCCTGCCCCCTTTATGGTACCAGAGATGACACGCAGAGACTTGTACACAGGTCAGCCAAGCATTCTACCACTAAGCTACATCGCTCACCCCCAACCTTGTTGCTTAGCTGTCACCTTACAGTTTGATTTGCAAAGAAAAACAAGATTTCACTCAAAACCCCTCCTCATACACACATAATGTTTATATATAAAATAATTTAATGTTAGTACATTTTTTATAGCTGCCTTTTCTTCGGCTGGATTTTGACTGAATTTCTTGATGTAATAATATAATAATCCATGGTCAAACTTAAAACTCATTGCATTACAATGTGAATCTTTTTGAGAAAGGGTTGATGTACAGAGAGAGAAAACCCTAGAGAGTCAGCAATCAAATACGTGAGGGAAGACAGGAAGGAGGAGAAAGTCTGGTGATTAAAAGAAGGAAACTGAGAGTCTGGATCTGACCATTATGCTGTTTAGTTTCTCTTGTAAGTAAATTAAAATTGAGTCAACTCACTGCATTTGCATATTTAGCTCAATCTAAGGATTTTCGCTGCTGCTTTCTAATTCTCACAGACACTCATTCCCTTGTGTATTTCCCAAGCTGTAGGATGAATGTACCCGTTTATCTTGTCACTTCAACAATTTCAATTGAAAGGCTTTTTAAACTCATGTCAGTAAGAAAACCACAGCTATTTGTAAAAGGAATTTGACTGAGGCAGTTCAGAAGCTAGAGATATGTGTCTCTTGCCCATCCCCTCAAAAGGAAATAGTAGCTTCCATTTTGTGGAAAAGAAATGCAAAATATGCTCAGAGAATCATAACACAAATGAATGGTGGACACTATTGTGTGTGTGAGCACATGCATGCACTTCTTACATTGAAATGTAGGTCATCCTTCATCACACAATCTTTGATGCATTCCAAAGTATTAATACTAGTAAACATTCCTAAGGCAAAAGTTCTTTGGTATATTGTAATGCAATGCACACTATTTGTGCTCCGTGCTATGGTAAGGTTCATGAGCTGGGCAAGGGGCTGGAGATTGAAACATACACACACAGACAGAGACACAGGTCATCCTCGCAACAAGAATGCCAAGAACGCCAGCTTTATTGTGTTCCAGAGCAGCCTATATAGTGGCCTCCCTGACAAATGGCCACGGCCTAGCTCTCGGGATCCTTCAGCTACAAGCCACCAGAAACCACTCCCCCGCCATCAGAGTCTCATGCTCGGAGCAGCTGCAAGCACAGGTAGCTCAGAACAGCTGCAAGCACAGGAAAACAAGCTGCTCACTCCGGCAGGCAAAGGGTCATAGAAAATTCAGGGTCTGAGAGTCTGTAATCCCCAACAGTATATCTCTGTGAGAAGCTCCTTAAATGCTTCCTCGAAACTGAAAAGAGTCCCCTACATTCCAACCAGATAACTGTTCTCCAAAGCTTCTGTTGCTATTGTGCTCTTGGTGATGGCAGATCAGCTGTGGCTTCAGAAAGCCTCTGGTAAGAACTGTGTGACAGATACTGCTATTATTGGGAAATGGAGAAAGGCACCTCAGCTACCCTACGCTACTACCACCTCCAGTTATTAAAATGTGTAGTTGAGGATACAGAATATTAAATTGTCCTCTTGGTCCACCTATCTACACGATGCACTTGCAGGCTTAGAATTTTAAAGGAAAGCATGGGGAGTGTCATTATAATTGGAAGCCAAATAACTCTGGCCTATGAAGTTAGTAGTATCTGTCAGGTTCACATGGGCAAGAACATTCTTGGGATCCAGGACTTTTGAACCGCAGCACGGTTCTACTGTTGATCGTTTTCACAGGCTCTCTGCCCTGATGATAGATGCCCTCCAAGAGCTAAAGGGTTTAGACCAGTGACTACCTTGACCTTAATAACCTCACTTTTCTCCTTGGAACTGCCATTGTGTTCACTGCAATATAGGTAGGATAGGCTTAACTGTGTTACCCCTAAAACCCTTAACCCTCCTGTAATAAGGGAACCCATTTGACATCTCTAGTAGGTATGCAGTCATGCCCAATGAAACATCTGTAGATAGTTTTTTTCTCAAGTAATAGGAATCATGGGAGTCAGTGGAGACTTGCAAACAGGCTTCCCAATGCTATCAAAGAGCAATGTGCCCATATTTCTGCCTAGAAAATGCAGTCTGTTTTCATGCTATGTATTTGTGATGTCAAAATAACTGTTCTGTCTCCAGCAATTGAATCTACGAAGGAGAAAGATCAAAAGAATGATACATGGTAACATGTGACTTTGTCAAATCTTACCTTCACTTTTAAGGCAATTTTCAAACTGAATCAGCCATATCTGTGATACCAAAGCCATTTGAAGCTATCAGAGGTTGAAAAATATACATGTGAAACCAGGCATAGTGGTACACACCTTTAATCCCAGCATTTGAAAGACAGAGATAGAGGCAGGTGGGTTTCTTTGAAATCAAGACTGGCCTGGTCTACACGGTGAGTTCCAAGTCTGTCAGAAGCTACATAGTGAGACCTGGTCTTGGGGGAAAAATGTGAAACTGGAAACATTGCCATTCATGTGAACTTCCCATTCTCTCAACGCACAAGGAAAGGAGAATTGACGCTGGATAGTTCATTGCAATTCTCCAAGATTTTGGATTTCTTTATCAGACTAGATGGTTCATAAATAAAGGTGCTGCTGCCAAAGTGGGCAACCTGATTTTGTTTTTCAGGGAGCCACATGGTGGAAGAAGAGAAGCAAAATAAAACAAGAACCGATTAAGTTGTTCTGTGACCTCCAGATGTGTGCCATCATGTGACTGTCATACAAGCATCAAAGCCCCATGCAAGGTTGCATCTGTTGGCATTTTACTTCCTCCATGCAACACACTTTTCAAATCATGGAAAACAGACAAAGTTTCATTTCAAAAGAATTGTGAAAAATCCTTTCAACTAGGAGACAGGGCAGCCTGAGTTAGGAAGAATGAATTATTCTGAAAGGTTGACTTCCCAGTGCTCCAATGATGCCTCTTCCTGATACAGTTGGCCTGATTGGAGACCAAAGTTATCTTTTATTTCTTCTTTCCTTCCTTTGCTCATATATTCATCCTCACCTCTTGCTTATCTCATCTGATCAAATTTATTCTTACATGATAAACCTTTTGGGTACTTATTAAAATAACTTGTAAAAGTTGGAGGTAATTTTAATAACTTGCTTGTAATAATATTCAAATCATCTAAATGGCTGTCTTTGTTCCAGACATGCTTCCTTGAATCTGCATTCACTTTCCCAAGGCTGAACTATGTGAATTCCTAATATCTATAATTTCATTGCTCAATAATGGATCTTTCTCATCTTCTCCCACTTCCAGGAGAGTCTCTTCTTATGTTCTTTGCACTTAATGAAGCTTAAGTCATTTCACAGAAACTCCCACACCTTTTATTATTATCATCGGTTGTGCATGTCCTTTACCATATGACTTTATGGCAGTCCCTCCACAGGAGGCAGAGTTGATTTACCTACCTCAGAGAGATCAGCCTAGACAAATGTTTAGCTTTCAGCAATAGAATGTAGGTGAGAATGAAGGAGCTTCAGCTCTAAAATGGGCTGCAGAATGCCCACGTTCTTTTGAACCCTTACCCTCCAGTCATTCGTGAGGGCAGTAATTCTAGATGGTCACTCACCCAAAGCAACAAACAGACATGGTATTAGATTCTAAAACTTAATCTCTCTCCTAAGAAGAGATGCTTCGGCTGCCTCTAAGAATTTAAATAAACTGTAAGTGTTGACTGAGTTTTCTGTCCTGCCAGGTTCCCCAATCCTTAAGTCCAAAAGAAATCACACAGAGGTCTATGTTAGTTATAGACTGATTGACCTAGTAGCTTAGACTTCTTATTAACTCTTATAACTTATATTAGCCCATTATTCTTGTCTATGTTAGCCACGTGGCTCCGTACCTTATTCAATGGGGCAGTCACATCCTGCTTCTTCTGTGGCTGGGACAGGACTGTAGAGGAATTGCTTTCCTTCTTCCCAGAATTCTCCTGTTCTCATTAACCCACCTCTGCTTCCTGTCTGGTTGTCCCACCTATACTTCCTGCCTGGCTACTGGCCAATCAGCGTTTATTTAAAATATAATTGATAGAATACAGACCATTGTCCCACACCACTGTAAGTAGCTTTTAAAAAAAATTAACTTCAGTTATTTGGAGCAGTTTGTTACATTCAATATTAAGTGCTAAGACTTTAGATATCCATGGATGGAGTCAGTCTTCCTAAAAGCTGGTGAGTGACTAGGCAATTAATGGTCTTTCAAATATGGCAACTCCAAAGGACTTCTCTAAGACTTTCTTCTTCTTCTTCTTCTTCTTCTTCTTCTTCTTCTTCTTCTTCTTCTTCTTCTTCTTCTTCTTCTTCTTCTTCTTCTTCTTCTTCTTGAAATCTTGAGTGTATTCTAGAAGCAATCACAATGAAACAAAAGGAAAGAGGGGGATCTTCAGTACCCCAGTCAGTTACAGGAAAGGGACCACTGGCCAGATTTTGTGTATTCTTCTAGTTTGATTGATAAAACTTCCTGGATTCATGCATCTATTTTCCTATTAAATAGACTCCTGTGTCCAACATAACTTAAAAAATTTAAGTATACAATGTGGTAATATTTTTCAGAAACTGTGAAAGCTCTCAACAGAAAGGCATTGTGGAGATTTGAGGCATTATAATAATGAATAATTCACCACACCGTTTTGTTCCCAGAAAAGGGCAGTTGAGGACATGGGAAGAAATTGGAGTTGCTCTCTTTTCTATAATTGACAAGGGCACCCTGGAATAAACATAAGCATCTTCTCTGTTTGTCATGAATATACTTCTGGACAAACAGGAGGTATGACTTCAGCCTTAGTTCCCTGTCACTTGGGCATTTGTGACTCAGAGGGGTCCCTGGTGAACAGAATTGTTTTCTTTCCAGTGTGGACCAGCAGGAAACAAACATTAGGTTACTATCAGGAGCCTGGGAAAAGCTGGGCAAGAAATTTTTCGCCAGCAAGTCCTTGGCTGCCTGTGTAGATAGCATGGATAAATCCTATGAGACCCCTTCAATCCCTGTCACGACAATTTCTCTACCCAAAGTAAAGTAAACTAGACAGTAAATGCATCTGGTCACCCTCAGAGGGACAGTGACAGCAGCTGGTTTCTCTCCCACAGGGCTTTGCAGTTACACGGTGCCCACTCTGGCACCTAGACAGCTGGCAGCCTTTGCAGAGAACTTCTTAGAATTCTGTTTTCTGGGTTCTGAAACTTGCTGCTGTTTATAATTATCCAGTGACCAGTGAAAGCTATTTCCAGGAGCTGCATGCAGTTCAATAAGCCCTCTGCAAGCATGAACTCCCCTCCAATAAGAGGTGACTTGCCCAGTAACAGAGTGACCTGCAGTGAAGATAAGGTAGCTAGAGAGTCTCTTGAGAAATTACTTCATACTCTGTTTTTTCACTATGCTATGGGGAAAAAGGAAAAAAAAAGAGACCCTTCCTTTTTCTCCTACTGGGAAGTCAAACTTCTTTAGCTTTTAAGGATTGTTCTTGCCCATTGGGAGTAGCAAAGTACTAACCAGGCTTGTGATTCTTAACAAAACAAGTTTCTTAGGAAATCCATTCCAAATCATTTGACTTATTAACAGTGACCTGAATAGTGATAGTTGGGTGAGTGGTCACAAACACGAAGCCATCCAGAGATGGGACAGACCTCAGAAATAACCGATACTGACCTGGATAGATGAAATCTGACTGACCTCTGACTTACTGAGAGGCAAGAGAAAGTCGTCTTCCAGACAAGCTATAGAGTTCATGCCCTGCCTAAAGGGGGTAGGAGGTGCCACATGGTTTTTGCTATTTGGAACAGATACCACTTTTCTGGAACAAAGAGCCACAACACAAAACCACTCTTCACACACTAGAGGGCAAAGCTTTCCTTCTCTACCCTTCAGGAACCCAAGCAACATTCTGAGATGACTCTACAGAAGCAGCGTGTGGGAAATCCAGGCACAATAATTAATGTTGGATGATCTAAAAAGTTTGGGTCATTAGTGGACTGACTGCACCAGAAGCTGATGATTGCACGCAGTGACT
Source organism: Ondatra zibethicus (assembly GCA_004026605.1). NCBI lineage: Eukaryota > Metazoa > Chordata > Mammalia > Rodentia > Cricetidae > Ondatra > Ondatra zibethicus. The sequence goes on along the minus strand of PVIU01000747.1, from coordinate 37,388 downwards.
CACAATGTCTTGCACCCTTACTTGTGAAAATTCAACAGTGAAAACTGCTGTTGCACAAAATGTGCATAATGTGAGTTTCCACTTGGAAACCAGAGGGACTTACGGAGAGAGGAAATTGAGAAACAATTATGAATAAGAGGGATGAAATGGACAGCCAGAAAGGAAAAAGGTTATGGTGATTTTCTAAAAGAAATAAGGGGATAAAAGGGAAGTAAAATATTCATGTTAGATCTGTGCCCTGGTTGTATGTGAGAAAGACAGGAACTGAAAGAGTTGCAAGAAGCAAGGATACACTCTTGGTGGAAAGAGTAAGCAGTTAACAGCTTAGGGTTATACAGACAGGTGGGTTTTGTAAGTTGGATTAGAGAAGAAAATAAAAGTGGGAAAGTCTTGCTTAATGTTTTAGAATTAGAAATATAAAACACATTGGTGAAATGAATAAAGCAAGCAAAGGGTCCCAAATAAGAATTAAGGGCACATTAGCATCATTCATTATTAATATTTTAAAGTACTAAATTTAGTTTTTATTTAGAGAGATATGAAATTGACCTTTTCTTTTTTTTACTAGCAGCTGTGGAAAACCACAAAAACCAAACTATGCTGGTTTTATTGGAAGCAAATTGATTTCAGGTATGCCACAGATCCAAGGTTAGGAAAGGAGAAGGGAATAAAAGGAAATATGTGTAGGCAACATCCTACAATAACCACACCGCACTATGAGTTCACTGTAAGAGTGTACTCAGTGTTGTGGTGTGGGTTCATGATTCCATAGAATCCTGCAAACAAACGCTGAACATTTCACTCCATCTTTCACTAATCTTCATTTCACTTCATCAAGATACAAAGTGTTTGGGGACAGAGAGATGTGTTTCAGGAGAGCTAGCAATGTAGGCCAATGCATTGAAAGATGATAATGTAATATCACCATTGCAAGAGTTCAAACTACTCTGCACTAAATGGTATCCTCCAAAATAACTGTTAAAGCCCAATAACTGCACAATCTGATAGTATCTGTTGGTAGAGATTTTAGCAGGCAATTAAACAGTGGGTATAAAGTCCTTATGAAAAGATTACTACCTTTACAAAACAAGGCACAATTTACCTCTACTGTCTCAATTCTGTGAAGATGTAAGATGCGGTGGATATTTTTAAGTATGGAGGAGTATTCTCATTAGGACTAATCAATGATTATCCAGATAATGATAACAACCCCCCCCTCTCTCTCTCTCTCTGTGTGTGTGTGTGTGTGTGTATGTGTGTGTGTGTGTGTGTGTGTGTGTGTGTGTACATGCATATATAATGGCATGAATGTGGAAGTCAGAAGACATCCTCGGAAGGTCAGTTCTTATCTTCTATCTTGTCTGAAATAGAAATCTGTTTCTCTGCCGAATATTCCAGGGTAGTTAATTAGTGAGATTCTGGGACTTCTGTCTTCACCTCTCATGTTGACTTAAAAGTACTCAGATTACAAATGTGGGCTACCTCATCCAGTTTTACATCAGTGCTGGGATCTTACCTCAGGTCTTCACACTTTTACAAGTGCTTTACCTACTGGGCTATCTTCTCACCTGGGAAGTGAAATTGCTTGCAACACCCAGTCTTGGTCTCGTGCTACGGCACTATGACCATATTAATAGGGGCATGCTGTCATCAATGCATGATGACAATTGGCGCTTTGAAAGATAAGAATTGAAAAAAGCTGAGCCGGGTGGTGGTGGTGCATGCCTTTAATCTCAGCACTCAGAAGGCTGAGGCAGGCAAATCTCAGTGAGTTCAAGGCTATCCTGGGCTCAGAGCGAGTAGGAAGACAGGTTCCAAAGCTACAAAGAGAAACCCTGTCTCAAAAAAAGTCAAAAATAAAATAAGATAAAAATTTACCATTGCCATGATTTGCTCATTTAAGTTGGGTTTTTCTCTATGTTGCTCAGGTTGGCATTAAATTTGTGACCTACTTGCCTCAATGTATAAAGTAGCCATAGGCCTATGTGAATACCATTATGGTTTAAATGTGGTTTGGTACCAAAAAAAAAATCATGTTGAGTCTTGGACCAAATTCAGAGATAGTGGAAATTTTTAAAGGTATTTGGGGTGGTGAAGGATCTGCTACATATAAATATGTAAATGTTATCTTACTGGATGAGATCTCATTCTAGAGGGCTTGGGTTAGCTACGATAAAAATGGATTGTTGTAAGAGAAGATCACCCTTGGGTTTTGTCCCTTCTTAGTACACTTGTTTTCCCTTCTAGTTTTTTTTTTTGCCATTTTTTTTATCAGCATGAGTCATGCCCCCACCAAAACCTAAGCAGATGCTGCTGTCATACTCTTAGACTGTTCAGCCCAAACAACATAAATATTATTTAAAAATCACCCGGTATCTGATATTTACAACAACAGAATCTAATTACAAGAAACAAAATTCAGCATACTAAGTAATATACTCATACATATTGGGTAATATGTAAAATATAAATCTTATTTCAGATGGTGGTCAAACGTTTGATAGTCAATGATGATCTAATAAGCTATCCATCACACAGGATCTATAACAATGCTGATCTTCAAATAATAAAGCATAATTTTATCATATTGAAAAATAGCACAAATCTTTTATGATGAAAGTCTAACTGAATACTTATAGAACAAATGGAAGCACCAACACCAGATGGAATGTCACAATTTTGAGTGTAGCTGTACATATTCAACGACTTGGAGAACAGGGAGCATAATATAGTGCTGTCTTTAACCTTCTCAAGGAGAAGAGTGTGGGTCAAAATGGCATGTCTGAAAAATATCAATCAAATGGAGATAAGAGAAAAGGGATGGAGAGACATGAGAATGTAGATAAATCACAGCCCAAAGTTGCTTATGAACAAAAAAAATTACTCAAGAACATACTCTAACAAAAGAGACAAGTTTCCCAGGAACATAAAACCTAGGATACATGTTTAACTACATCTCAGACAGAGAAAAGAAAACTTAACAGATTTGACAACAGAGTTTATTAAAAAATGGATTGTCAAAGCTGGGCTCTAGAGGGCACAAGCCTTTAATACCATCACTCTGGAGGCAAAGGCAGGCAAATCTCTGGGTTTGAGGCCACCTTGGTCTACAGAGTGAGTTCCAGGACAGCCAAAACTATATGGTGAGATCCTGTCCCCCCCCAAAAAAAAACTGTGTTTACAAGAATATTCCCCTAATACAGAGCTTAAATGGCAATGGCTTGAGCTTCTCTTTCTGAATTGGGCACACTCCTCATTTCTAAATGAATAATAATAAATGTTATAACATTGCTAATTATCTGCAGTTGAATTTAGGTTTTATGAATTGATTGATGTGTATGAAAGACATAGGGATATAAAACTGATAAATATTAAGATTACTCTTGAAGTAAATAGGATAGCATAAAAGATAAACCAAATTAATTACAGATAGAGAATAATGATGGGAAGGATGATAATTGTTCAAATTCTCTCGTATCTATGACAGAAAATAAATAGAAACTGTCAAAAGTCAATAAATCAAGAAACAAAATTAAGTCACGAAGATAAAAACAATTATGCAAATTAAAAGTAATTCTATGATCAAAACATGTAGCAAGACCATAAATATTTTAACAGTTGTTCATATCATAGTCCATTGAAGGGGGGAAAGGGCTGTGTTGGTGAGTCTAAATTTTCTTTCTGAAGAAATACATCATGAATTAATATATTATATCATTGGTCTTAATGAAAGTGCTCCATGTGTCTCTGCCTTATGCCCAGTAGATTTACACCAGCTCTCCATGGGCTCTGGAATTTAGACACGTGATGACGTGGGAGTCCCCTCTATATGCTGTGACTATGTTTTATTACCATTTGTTAATAAAGAAGCTGTTTCAGCTAATGGCTTAGCAGAGTAAAGTCAAATGGGAAATCAGAACAGAGATAGAGAGAGTAGGCAGAGTCAAAGAGATGCCATGTAGCTGCTGAAGAAGAAAGACACATGCCGGAACCTTACCTTATCCAGGAAGCCACAACCTTATGGTGATACACAGTTTAATACAAATGGTTTAATTTAAGATATAAGAGCTAGCTAGAAATATGTTTGAGCCACTGACCAAACAGTGTTTTAATTAATATAGTTTTCTGTGTGATTATTCAGGTCTGGGAAGCCAGGCAACCAACAAGCAGTCTCTGACTATAATATGATGTGTGTGGGGGTGTTGTGTGTGTGTGTGTGTGTGTGTGTGTGTGCATGTGTGTTTGCAAAACGGTTGTCAGAAGCCTCTGTGTATGTGTGTTTTGCGACTGTTTTTGTTTCTTATTTGTTTCTTTAAAAAAAAAAAGAACTGATGCAGCAGAGTCTTGAAAATACATTTTAGAAATCACTTTCCTCTCTTCATTTAGTTGTCATGAGAACTTGCCCTACTAATCTGCTTCTGCTGGATAAAATATCTACCACAAGGTCCAACCTAATACCAGCTACCCCTAAGGCTCCTTTCTGTTTTCTCTTTTTCCATTTAGTTAAGTCTTTCTCCCACAGTGAGTGCTAACTCCCCTGTCTATATTGCATCTCCAATTAGCATTGGAAACAACCATAGTTCTTGGTCAGCTGGCACCCACACTGAACCACCTCCTCAGAGCCACACAGTTGCTCCCTTGCCTCTAACTTCTTAGGCATTCCTGACTGCATCCCCTGAAGCCTCCATACCCCATTTGCCTTCTTCCTACCCCCTGGCACTCCTATCACCTTAGGGAAGAGAAAGCTCAGAATAAGGAAAGGAAGAGAACATTTAATAATCCATCATATTAAGAATACATTTTGAAAAATTATAACTCAGAAAAGATGCTCATTTCACTTCTCTCACTTATTACAACTAACAAGAGAGAGGAAAGATATCTTAATCTTATAATAAATCTCCACTTTTAATATCCCCATTGTTGGTGATATATTCTTCCTGGCAGTACAAAACCCGAATTTGGGTATTAACGTGAAAGTTTCATCAATAATACAAAACAGAATTCTGTTTGACTACTCTCTACCATATTTTGAGGATGTGAAAAGTGTTAAAGTCAATAAAATATCACCAGCAAACCATTAAATAGACTTTAAAACTTCTAAATTAAAAAAATTAAAATCTTGGCAGTATCAAGTATTGGAAAGACTGTGAAGAAATATCAGAGATTAAATTGGTACATTTTGCAAAGTATGTTGAAAGGATCTAATCTAGCTTTTTTTATGTGTCCTAGTTAGAGTTAATATTGCTATTGCTGTGATGAAACACCATGACCAAAAGCAATTTGAGGAGGAAATAGTTTATTTGGCTTATACTTCCACATCACTCTTCCTTACAGAAGGAAGTCAGGACAGGAACTTAAACAGGGTAAAAACATGGAGACAGGAACTGATGCAGAGGCCATGGAGGAAAGCTGTTTACTGGCTTGCTCACATGACTTGCTCAGCTTTTCCTCTTTTAGAACCTAGGACCACGAGTCAGTACAGACCAATGGTAGGGAAGCATTTTCTTAGTTGAGGTTCTCTCCTCTCAGATGAGTCTAGCTTGTATAAAATTGACATAAAACTCTCTAGCATGCCTTGCAATTGCAGTTTAAGTGTATATTCCAGAGGAAATTTTCAAAGGTTCATAAGGAGACAGGTAAAACAAGATCATTAGAGATGGTAAGTATATGAGTGAGATCATAATAAACAAGTTCTCTATGTCTACAAATCTCATCATATGCATTGGTTAAAATAAACCAATTTTATTTAACTAGAACAGTTAAAACCAATATAGTCAAACCAAATATTGTGGTAAAATACAGAAAACTTCAATGTGGTATAATCAATATATTAAATCCTTTAATGATCTTTGCTGATAAATCAAATATCGCTACATATTGTTTAAAGTGTACACAGGTATAGCCATATAAAATAAGCATAGTGATAATAGATGTTACATGTGTATACATCTATATTATACAAAAACATATATATTGATAATAAATTCTTTAGGTATCTACATCTGTATAGCAAAACAAGAACATACACCTGGATACTAAATGCTAAATTCAATACAATGACTATCTCAAAGTACAGAAAAGCCTTCAGTTATATCTGAATTATTTTATGCTAAAAATATAATATAATTAATTGCAATTGATGGTTAAATGAAAAATATAGAGGGATCCATGACAATTTTTTATCCAACAATCTATGTACTCATACACATAGCTGCCTACCTCAGAGATATTCAAAGTTGTTGGCACATTAAAAGGTCTGATGGAAGGTTGTCCATAAATGATGAGAATCTAAAGCCCATCTTGGGTTGTGTAACACAGAGCTGTTTAATAGTATATTGGACAGCTATTATACAAAGAAACATGAATAAAAACATAATGAGGCCCAAGATAAATGATGGGAAAGCTGAGTAACCTTGCTGAAAATAGGTTTAGAGGATGGCACAGTCAGGGTTATCATTTCTGAAGATAAAAGTTTTAAGTGGAAATTAAGAACCATATTTTTTTTATTGGATTATGTGATCTTTTTGGTGTCCAATTTCTTGAGTTTTTTGAATATTTTGGAGATCAGACCTCTGTCTGATGTGGGGTTTGTGCAGAGCTTTTCTCATTCTGTACAAGGCTGTCATTTTGTCTTGTTGACCGTGTCCTTTGCTTTACAGAAGCTTTTCAGTTTCAGGAGGTCCCATTTATTAATTGTTTCTCTCAGTGTCTGTGCTGCTGGGGTTCTATTTAGGAAGTGGTTCCCTGTACCAATGTGTTCAAGTGTACTTCCCACTTTCTCTTCTATAAGGTTCAGTGTGCCTGGCTTTATATTGAGGTCTTTGATCTATTTGAAATTGAGTTTTGTGCATGGTGATAGATAGGGGTATATTTTCATTCCTCCACAAGTTGATATCCAGTTATGCCGGCACCACATGTTAAATATGCTTTCTTTTTTTCATTTGATGTTTTTTGCTTCTTTATCAAAGATCAGGTGTTCGAAGATGTGTGGATTGATATCTGGGTCTTCTATTCAGTTCCATTGGTCCTCCTGTTTTTCTTATGCCAATACCAGGCTGTTTTCAATACTATAGCTCTGTAGTAGAGTTTGAAGTCAGGGATCGTGATGCCTCCAGAAGTTCTTTTATTGTAGAGGATTGTTTTGGCTATCCTGGGTTTTTTGCTTTTCCATATGAAGTTGAGTATCATTTTTTCGAGGTCTTTGAAGAATTTAGCTGGGATTTTGATGGGCATTGCGTTGAATCTGTAGAATAAAAATAATGGAGTACAGATCTAAACAGAGAACTCTCAACAGAGGAATCTAACATGGCTAAAAGACACTTAAGGAAATGTTCAACATTCCTAGTAATCAGATAAATGCAAATCAAAACAGCTCTGAGATTCCATCTTACACCTGTAAGAATGGCCAAGATCAAAAACACTGAAGACAACTTATGCTGGAAAGGTTGTGGGGAAAAGGGAACACTTCTGCATTGCTGGTGGGAATGCAAGCTGGTACAGCCCCTTTGGATGTCAGTGTGGCGATTTCTCAGAAAATTAGGAAACAACCTTCCTCAAGACCCAGTAATAACACTTTTGGATATATATCCAAAGGATGCTCAATCATGTCACAAGTACATGTACTCAACTATGTTCATAGCAGCTTTGTTTGTCATAGCCAGAACATGGAACCAACCTAATGCCCCTCGATCGAAGAATGGATAAGAATAATGTGCTACATTTACACAATGGAGTAGTACACAGCAGAAAAAAATAATGACAGCTTGAATTTTGCAGGAAAATGGATGGAGCTAGAAAACCTTATTTTGAGTGAGGTAACCCGGACACAGAAAGACAATTATCACATGTACTCACTCATAGGTGGTTTTTAAACATAAAGCAAAGAAAGCCAGCCTACAAACCACAATCCCAGAGAATTTAAACAATAATGCAGACACTAAGAGAGCCTTACATAGATATAATCTACATGGGAAATAGAAAGTAGAAAGAGACAAGATCTCCTGAGTAAATTGGGAGCATGGGGACCTTGGGGGAGGATTGAAGTAGGGGGAGAGGCAGTGAGGGGAGCAGAGAAAAATGCAGAGCTCAATAAATATCAATAAAAAATAAAAGAAAAAAGAATCCACCAGAAAAATAAGTAGAGGAAAGATTATCCTAAGAAAAGGGAGTTCACACAGGAAATGAAGGATGCTGGGGATAGACCACCAGTTTTAAGAATCTGGAAGGGTATGTACTGCTGAGTTGATTGGTTGATAGTGTGGACATTCTCAGGTACAGGGAAGATGCTGGATTATATTTGGGACATTCAGGCCATGGTTGGGAGACTGGATTTTATTATAATCAATGTACAGCTGTGGGAGCAGGAGGATATGAATGTGTGCTATCTGATTTCTCTGTTTAGATGACTACTTAGACTGCTAAATGGTGAGCTGACATGGCAAGGATAAGACTTCTGTACAGTAGTGTCAGAGCACCAAACTCATTCAAATACAGATGTAATTGCTTTCAGGTCATCTGCTCTAATGACTGCTCTTTGATGGCTCAGAACACTGATAAGAATAAAGACTTCTAAGGATGCAAAAAAGCAAACAAAACCAACAAAAAACCCCCACTGAATTCAAATTTCAGCTCCATCATACAGTACTTCTGTAATTCTGAGTATTGATAGCAGACAATATTTACTGAGTTCTTATTACATGCTATAAATCATGCTAAAATGTTATATCAGTTATCTCCTGGAATCCTTAGGACTACTCTATGGATGGTGACATAAATATTCTGTTTTCATAACATATGAGAAAAATGAACTTATAAGGTTTATTAACTTACATAAGTAAGCAGCAAAGTCAAGCATAGACTTGGGCAATCTTGAAATGCCCTCATCTGTTTTGCCACCTTATTTAATGTATGAATTAGAAATAAAGGGGACAATTAATGGAATTGGCAAATTCAATAAAATAATGTACATGATGCTAAAACTCCAGTAGTAGTATAAAGTTACTATACTGTTGTGTTTATTTTAGAAGAAAATATAACCATGTTTTATTAAAGCAATGTTTTAAATGTTTTCAAAGTGCTTTAGGTGCCTATGAATTACATAGTTCAGTAAGTTAAGAGCAATTGAAAAAATTAATGTCATGCACCAATGCATCATTTCTGCTTGGCTAAAGTCATAACTTTTTGGCTTTAACAGAGTTACCCAGGAATCATTCAACAACTAGACCTGGAAAACACAAAGCAGAAGTGGAAACTGGTGATCATTTGGAAAATCTTTAACCAGATAGTTGGCACACTAAAAAGGGGACAGGATATGGGGTGGGCCAGTCATACAGCTGGCAAGGTAGAAGTCCAAGAAGATAGAACAGAGTGTAGAAATAGATATTTTCTTAGGCACTGTTATAACTTTTTATAGCGAAGTCACAATTATCACAAATTGAGTATCTTGTGATAAAAGATACCCTCTTACAGTCAAATTTCTGGAGAAAGAAAGTCATGGTAAATGTTAACAAAGTCACTCTCTTGGATGACCCCTTCTGAAGTGATATTACCTTCTCTCAGGTTCACATCATATTTTATGAAAACTTGATACAAATTTAGCACAATGAAATTAAAAATACCATTATCGTTATTTCAAGAGGACAAAAATCATCATCATCATTGGTGTGTTATGTAGTTTTTCCTTTCTCTGTATTTGTTTTGTTTTCAGACAGTATCTCACTATTTGGCCAAAGCAGGCTTTGCCAGTCTTCCTGTCTCAGGCTGATAGTGCTGGGATTATTCAATAATAATAATTTTTCTATAATGAATTAACATAGTACTGACTAGAATTGCAACCTTTTTTCTAAGTCAGTGTTCTCAACCTGTGTGTCATGACCCCTTTGGAGGTTGCCTATCAAATATCCTGCATATCAGACATTTACATTATGATTCATAAAAGTGGCAGAATTGCAGTTAGGAAAAAGCAGTAAAAATAATTTTATGGTTGGGAGTCACCACAACATGAGGAACTATATTAAATGGTCACAGCATCAGGAAGGTTGAGAACTGCTGTTCTAGACCATTAACCAGTTATTAATCCCAGGATCTAAAGACAGAAAATTTAGAAAAAGTGAACCTAGTTGGTGAAAATATTGCAACTGTAAATGAAACAATGCAGGTAAGGCTCTCTGTTGGCATAAAAAAGAGTTCCACAATTGCCCAGTATGGAGTATTGCAAAGGTTTATTTATCTGGGGATAAGCTCACAGACCGAGTAGTGATCTGCAGTCCTCTACAAGTGTTGGGAACTGAAACCAAATCCAACAGCCAAGAGGCCCATGTATGCTTTTCATCTGCATTTACAGTTCATGAGACCATGTCCAAAGTGAGCCAGTATCTTAAAGGCTATTGGCTGAAGGAGTTTCTACAGCACTTTCCTCTTTTGTCTAAATAAGAGAGTTCCAAGCCTAATACAAACTATATACAATAAGAAGAAATATCAGGTATTTTCTAGGGAGAAAATGAGGCAAAAATCATACATAAAAGTTAGAATTACAACCAGTATAGACAATATCAAGCAAAAAATATATGCTAAGTGTTTCAATAGTTATCCTACCCTTAGGAGTTTACGTCTTATATTAAAACTGGCTTGGCTAAGTCATGAGAAGAAAGTAACTATGACTATCTAGTCTTCAACCTCAAAGAAGGGATTTAGTATTACCTGAGAAAACATGAAGTGTAATCAATCAACTTCCAAAAGGTCCAAGAAAGAAATGACAGAGACAACCAGCTACATGGGCAATCACTCAAAGTTTCATTTGCAATGTTGGGAAAACCAATTTTGACTAAGGCCTAGAGTAACTGACAGACCATTTTCAGAGGCAGAAAAATTTGAGAAACCATCTTACCCTGTCTTAGCAAGGTTTGGGGGTCTTTTTGCTTGTATCCTGCTTGTACAGTCTGGACACCATGCATTCTGTCAGTGCTTGAGGCAGGGGTGGTTCTTTGCCCAAAGGTCAGTTTTGCCAAGAAGAAAGAAAGCTCCAAGTGGAATGTCTTCAGTGTCCAACATTTTCTTGGGAATAGATCAGTGCTGCCAGGAGCAATTGTGTCTCATGTCAATAGAATCCTAACTTATTTAAATGCCCTATTCTACAGTTCTTTGAAGTGTTGGAAGATTACCTATCTATCTGAAATATAACTCTGTACATCTAGAAAATCTAACTAACATGACTACAATGTCTGATTATTACAGATGACTATCTATTATTCTGTATTTCTTAACTATACATTACATTTTTAAATGAGCTACATAAACATAATACCTTAAACAAGAGTAGAAATATACATATATGTAGTATAAAAAATCAACCTTAAATATGTACCAATAGACCAGAATCTATACCACTGTAAAGTATTCATCTCTATATCATATCCCCCTTTAAATGAAAACAAACATTTATAAACTATCATTTTGGGAATTAGGGCATAATTTTCTCCAAACTGCTTCCTGTTTTTTGTTGGGTGAAGTATTTTTAGGGGTTCATGGAGACCTTTTGGGGGTCTTGTTCCATCAAACCACATTATCCTGGAAGGAATCCACAGGTTCTCATCTTCTGTGGAAACAAAAGCAGAACCTCTTTTACAAAGCAACATATCCTTCGATTCAAATTTTAAAATAAAAATACCTTTAAAATATAAATGTTGGTTTAGCTTAGTAGCCCCCTGAATCAAATGTCTCTCTTCAGTCAAGAAATTTAAAGAAAATACAATAATATACATAACCAGACTCTTTGTGTATATTCCATCTTTATTAATAAATTTATTTAATAAATATCTTTATTTTTCTTTACTCCTTTAATCTATGACTGTCTGAACTCTTTTATATTACTTTTACTGTCTCTTTAAAGACTTTGTTCTATTTTTTAAAACTATTATTTCTTTTTATAACACTCTATGCACTTTTTCTTCTTCTTCCCAAGCCTACATACATTTTAAAAACACACTGTGACTCATTTAGAGGTCTTTTGTGTCTGAATCTGTCTTTATTGCATATCTGTAACCATTTTCTGACCAGGAATGCCTGTTACCATTTTCTGACCAGGAATGCCTCTTAAAATGCTAAGCAGCATGGTTAGAACTAAGGCTGCTTTGCCTTTTGGCTCTACCCTGTCCAACATGGCAGAGAAATGTTCACCACCAGCTGTGTAGGCCATGTTTACTGCCCCAGCTCCAGGGATATAATGGGTCTGTGTCACCATTAAGCAACTTGTAGCACTCTGCTCACAAACCCCATTTAAATGCTCCATTACAGAACCTCCCAAAAGAGCTACAGCAATTCATGACACCCGCAAAAACCAGGAAGCTGGCTTTTAAAGAAGCTGTTCTGTTCCTTGCAGCCAGCAAACAGAGCCTATCTGAAAAAAAAAATGCAACTACCAAGAAGCTGCGCCTGGCTCCCATTTTTGTGGATCTAGAAGCCCTCATTTTTTTCCTTAAGCTTTTTAGGTCTTATGTGGATCCATGCCCCAGATTGGGGGCACCAATTCGTTGGCATCCGAAAGGGTTCCATAATCGCCCAGAATGGAGTATAAAGCAAAGGTCTATTTATCTGGGGATAAAATCACAGAAAGAGTAATGTTCCACAGTCCTCCGTAAGCACTGGGAACTGGAACCTAATCCAGCAGCCAAAATGCCTACACATGCTTTTCATCAGCATTTATAGTTCATGAGACCACGCCCAAAGTGGGCCAGTTTCTTAAAGTCTATTGGTTGAAGGAGTTCCCGCACCAGCTCTCAGCTTAAGTGGGAAAGGCATAGCCCAAACTCTAGTTTGGCCTCTTACTAAGTCATAGTGATGAGACAATATTCAGAGACAGAAACACAAGTGCTTGCTTTCTGCCTCAATTTTAAAGTATATAAAAAATGAAAGCAAAGATGAAAGGTCAAAAAATTATGTGCTGTAGAATAATAGGTGTTGAGATAAACCAAACCAAAGAAAGCAGATTCACAACAGTACAAAAGCTTTTGGTTCAGATGTATTTGTGTTGTATTTCTTCCTAGGGGATACCCTTAGTCAAGTCATTGAATTACTTCATCCTGGGTTATAACATCTGGGAAATAGCATGCAATTCATGAGGTAGTTTTATGAATCCAGTGATTAATAAACATGAAAAACCTGCCATTGCAATTGTAATATAATGGATTATTAATAAATTACAGTTATTATTATGATGATGTTTCAGTAACTATTATTAATACACATTGGTGAGATCTCTAAAACCACACATTATACTTTACCTCTTAATTATCATAAATGCACAGTTTCTGAACTATAATACAATGCTTGCTGAATTGTAGGATAATTTAATGTTTGTTTTCAGTGCCTTTTATGTCCAGCATCCAATAAGAAAGGCATAGCAGTTTTGCCTCCATACCGTTATACCAAAAAAGGTGCTCTACTAGTCTCCTAAGGGAAAGGTATCCTTGCTAAGAAAAGTTTGATATCTGTGGTACAAAAATTCAGGAGAGATCTTATAGTCCTGGGCCCCAGTGTGGAACATGGAATTTTCCTCTTTTACTCTTTCTGGTGTAATTTTCTCTATACTTCTCTATAACATTCAGTTCATTCATGTCATTCACTCCTTCACATGCTATCTTAGTCGCTGTTCTGTAACTTTGAAGAAACACTTTGACCAAGGCAACTCCCTTAAAAGAAATATTTAGTTGGTGCTTGTTCGTAGTTTCAGAGGATTAGTCCATTATTATTTGGTAGGGAGCATGGTGCTAGAATGGTATCTGGGAATGACATCCTGATCTACAAATAGAGAGACATAGGTTGTACCTGGCATAGACTTTTGAAACCTCAAAGCCAACCCCTAGTGACACACCTCCTCCAACAAGACCACACTTCCTAATCCTTCTCAAATAGTACCACTTTCTGATGCCTGAGCATTCAAATGTATGAGCCTTTAGGGGTCATTCTTTTTAAATTATCAAACATGCATTCATTGTGATCATCTATATATTATAGAATATTTTTATTAAATGAGTTTCAGTCTATTTTCCAATTGCACTAACACAATCCTTGAGACTGGGTACTCCACAAAGGAAACAGGTTTGTTTATCTCACAGTTTTAGAGCTCAAAGTAGACATCACCCAGTGCTCAGCTCTGCTGAGGGTCCCAACTGAGATGGTATTAAAAATGTTAATACATGTGACAGTGGTGACAAGTCAGGAAGACTGAGACCAAAGATCTAGGTCTGCAACACTACAACACTTTCAAACAGACTAATAGGACTCAAAAGAACATCAGTTCCTTCAAGGGCATCTTTTCAAGCACCTAATTACTCTTCAATAGGACTCCTTCCACCAAAGAACAACATAGAAGACCAAGATTTCAACACATAAATCCTGGGAGAACATGCTCAAATCATACCTAAACTATATCAGTAACCATAATACATGTGTCCCTGGAAGACAAAAATATTTCACATTTTCTTTGCCCTTGCAGCTTGCAAAAGAAGTCAACATAGCAAACTGTTGCAGAACATTTGCTTACATTGCAAAGATGCGTCTCTCCCTAAAGCACCTCTTGACTGATTTATTGAAGAGCTAAATAGCCAATAGATAGGCAGGAAACAGTAGGCAGGACTTCCTGGCAGAGAGCCAGAAACTGGGAGGAGGAATCTAGGCATGCCATTTCACCTGAAGACTAAGAGGAAATCTGGTGTGTCATACTAGAAAGAAGTAACTGAGTCACATGGCAGAATATAGATTAAAACATATTGCCTAATTAAGTTATAAGAGCTAGTTGTAAAAAGCCTACTAGGGCCAAGCTTTTATAATTAATAATAAGTCTCTGGGTCATTGGATGTAGGATGTCCTTCTGCAAGCTGTGACTGCATGTTTTTATTATTGGTTGACAAATAAAGCTGTTTCTGCCAATGGCCATGCAGAAAATACCTAGGTGGGCTATCAAAACAAAGAGAGGAAGAGAGAGAGAGAGAGAGAGAGAGAGAGAGAGAGAGAGAGAGAGAGAGAGAGAGAAGGCAGAGAGAGGAGTGAGGAAGATGCTATGTAATGCTGGGGAAGCAAGATGTGAGGTAACAAGCCATGAGCTTCATGGTAAAATGTAAACTATGTAAATGAGTGAATTTATAGTTAGAGCTAGCCAATAAGAAGCCTAAAACATTGTCCAAACAATTATAACTAATTTTAATCCTCAGAGAGGTTAATCTGTAACTGGTGGGTAGGACTCAAAGCCTCCAGGCACGGTCATTATTTATGGTCTCGCGGTCTAAAGATAGACAAGAAAGATGCCAAGTGTACAGCTTGGAAATCCACATAGGTCCTGAAAAAGCTAGGGATAAAAGTTCCGAGTAGGCTCACGGCTTACAGTGTACAGAGGCATGGTTCTTTTAAAACCACAGAGATAGCTGATCTGAGCTAATGAGAGCTCAAAAACTCTGGACTGACAGCTGGGGAACCTGCATGGGACTGAACTAGGCCCTCTGAATGTGGGTAATAGTTATGTGGCCTGATCTGTTGGGGGCCCCTTGCATGAACTGGCTTTTTGGAGCCCATTCCTTATGGTGTGATACCTCGCTCAGCCTTCATATGGGAGCGGGAAGGGAAGGACTTGATATGCCAGACTTTGTTAACTCACCAAGGGAGACCATTCCTCTTCTGAGGATTGGATGTGGGGTGGGAAAGTGGGGAGAAAGGGAGGCAGAAGAAAGCAAGGGAGGGGGAATTGGGACTAGCATGTAAAATCAAAAAAAAAAAAATAAATAAAGGGAAAAAAGCCCTGCTACTATTTACTGGAACAGGGTTTATGAGTGGTGGGCTGCGTGTTACTTGGTGGGGGTGGTGGGAGATTAGGTAGAAGTGCTTACAAAAGCTGGAGCAGGTAGACCAGCACCCGTAGGCAGGAGACTGGCTCTTACCCACCTGAAGGACCAGATCCAGCCACCAGGCCATGCACTAAGCAGAACCACATGGTGGACGACCTAGCCTTTGTTTAGTACTATAAGGTTTGGCTCATGTGGTCAGAAAAGGCTGCAGATGCACAAAAAGTTAGGTCCAGATGGAGAAAACCTCTAAACACATATACCATGATTAAAAAGTTCTTAGATGCTTAAGAAAGAAAAGAAAATTGGTATAGACAGTCATAGAAAAAATAGTTTAAAAATAATAAAGTCATTAAAGAGAGAGCAAAGTAATATAAAAGGGGAAAGTCACATGAAGATGGGAAATACACAGGGTGTCTGGATCCTTTACAGTGCTTTGTTGACTTTTTAAAATGATAATGAACAACAACAAAAGAAACAATAGCTGCTGAGAGACATTGGATTATGGAAACTGCTAAATTAAACCAACCAATTAAACCATATTTTAAGAATATCTTAACTTCAAATTACAGCGAGAAAATATATTGCACTGGGGAAGAGGTTTTGTTTTGTTTTCTGTGGAAACAGAAGCTATAGATTTCTTCAACATTATTAAAGATCAGATCTGGTTGGAGGAGACCTGAAAATCTTGGCTATAGACATAAAGAAAGAAACAAAGGAAAACTACAAAATAGATTATGTATATGCTGAATCCTCAACATAGGAACAACTTGAGACTAAATGAGACTTGATAAGTCTTGTTGGCTATGGAGTCTTCATGCCTTATTATTACATGCCATCCTTTCACATGGCATGGATAGAGGTTTGGTTATACAGTCCAAATAGACCTATAAAGTCAACCAATGCCTTTTACCTGCTCATATAAAGAACAAAATAATCTTTAGTTAACTTATACATACTGTACATTCAGGAAAGAAAGAAAGAACCAGACACCAATAAGAACAAGTAACCCAAGTGATCCAGCCTCTTGGAATGCCTCTGTTGCAATTTACTCAAAATTCTGCATCTGGAACAACTTCAAAGTTGCTAGCTGAGATTTTCCAGTCTCAGAATACTCCAGCCAATGATACACTTATCCCTAGACTGAACAAAAGTTAATAGAACTAGCTGTCCTGGGACTTGACCATTGTCCTAATTTTTTCAGGGTCCTCTAGAAATGCCATAGCTCCCAAACAACAGGAAACAGTCCACAGAACACAATGCCCACATTCCTGTAGCACAAATAATAAGACAAATATTGGTTCAAGCTAAGATCAGAAAAGCAAAGCAGGTACACCATTAGAAAAGTCTTACCTCTACCAAGGCTGGACAACTACAAACTGAACCCTGAGCCTCTGTTTCATCCCATCTTATATTCCCCTTTAGTTCTGGGATTAAAGGCATGTGACTTCCTAGTACTGGCATTAAAGGTGTGAGCCACCACCTGGCTCTGTGTCTGCACTGATCTTGTGTATACCAGGGAGGCTTTGAACTCACAGAGATCCATCTGCTTCTGTCTCCCAAATCCTGAGATTAAAGGTGTGTGACACCACTGCCTGACCTCTAGTGGCTTAGTTTTACCCTCTGATCTTCAGATAGGTTTCTTTATTAAAACACAAATAAAATATCACTAAACATTCCCAAGAGATGGGATAGATGGTTTTGGTTTGTTCAATGGATTATGAATGTTTATAATCATTTAGGGGTGTTTATTATAAGTTGTTGTTGGTCATAGAGAGAAAACAGAGCAAAGAAGATGAGATTCAGGGACATTGCTCTGAAAAGAAAAAGAGGGATCTATAAAATATAGGATAAAAGAATAGATTATTGAATCTACTTTTAAAGTAAAAATGCAGCTACTAGTCTTAAATATATTACATTGGTACAGATTATTGTATACTGATACAAATTTAAGGTCATTTTTGTTATACTGTATATATATATATATATATATATATATATATATATATATATATATGCTTCTACTCTTCTTTAAGGTCTTGTACCTCTGCAACTCATTTAACAATGTAATGTAAGTTTTTAATCCTTGAAAAATATTATTATAAAGCATTTAAGTCAATTAAGAAATGCAGGTTAATAATCATTTATAATAATCAAACATGTACTCACGTTAGGTATGTTTCAAGGTGAACTAGAGATATATTTTACATAGATAGTCTTCAAGGACTTCAGCAATCTACATAATATGGTATTTAGCATCTTTTAATAAAATAAGGCTTTTCATAATAGTGATACACATCTGCTCCTGGCAGCACCAATTTGCTTCAAAAAATGATAATGGGCATCAAAGGACTTCCATATGGAGTTTGCTTTCATTGTGGCAAAGTTAGTCACTGGGCAATAAACTGCCCTTGTCTCTTCGGCATGCTGTCCAAATTGGACAAGCAGGACACAAAAGAAGGGAACTGCTGAACTTTTCAAGAAAAGGTAGGATGGTCCTTTAAAATTCCTGCTTCACAGAAAAGTCTGTCAGATATTCTAGGCCTGTAGCCTGAAGATGAATGCCCTAACACTGCAGGGGAAACTTGGGTGACATTTCAGGAAGCCAAATGTCTTTGCTGTTTCTATAGTTTTGAAAATTTTTTGTTCTGCACTTCCTGTTTACTCAGGTAATATTACATCCTTCTTGGATCTTTGATGGGGTTGAAGACTAGATACAGTTCCAGTTTTCCTCATTACCAAATTCAGAAAAGACACTTACATGAGAGATATAAAGTTTATAAGGCTGAGAAACATAAAAGCTTAAGCTGTTTATCTAAAAAGCTATTTTTGGATGGTAATACAAAATTGTTAGAAAGTGATTGAGGTATGAAACTTTGGACTCACTAAGATAAGTTAGATAATACAGTAGAAGTTTGCAGACCAGCAACTTGGATGTCTTCTAGGATTTATAAAAAATGTATACTTTTGGATTAGAATGTACATTTTATTATGAGCCTTAGCATACTAGAATTTAGGAAAAACTAGAGGCTACCAAAACCCATTAGTAAAGATTCAGAGGAATCCCAAAGTCATCAGTGAATGTCAAGTAAAATGCTTGTTTCTTTCAGCTTTGATGACCCTAACTTTACATTCCTCTCCTAAGTCATTGAAGGATCTTTGAATCAAGCATGTAGTCATGGTGTGGTGCATATGCACGTGTATGGAATGTAGTTACAATTTAGTGGGAGAATCATCTTTAGGTAGATGAAGTCCAAGGACACACAAATCTCAAGTTATGCCCTTGTCCTACTGTTCACATTGCTGCCACGGAATGTTCATTACTTTATTTTTTGCCATTCACCAATTATCTTCATGCTTCATAATAATAGAGCAAACTTGCTTCCTCTGATTTTTCAATAAGTTCTGAGATTTCCACAATTTCATAGGACCAGCCTCCCCCCAAACTGGATGATGGAGTAGGCAGATGTACCCATAGAAGAGGCTGAATGGGATGGGCATTCCATACTAATTCTACTAATGACTAAAATGCAAGGATCACCAGTCATTGTATATGCTTTCAGAATAGATGGAGAAAAAATTAAACGGCCTGTTATAAGTCACACATCTAAGCTCTATTCTGGTTTCTGTGACTTTGGAAGGCTTGTTCATCTTGGCTCTAACTACTGAAGATGTGGAATAACTTTGCCCTAAAAAAGAGAGAGAGAGAAGTCAATACTAGCAGACAAGCTCACATCTTCCCTGACACTCTGGGGAATAAAGATGCCTTGGTTAGCATCAGGTTTGAGCTTTGGAGCAAAGGATGGGATGGAATATAGAAATTTCAAGCATAGACCCATAGAGGGAAAATGTACACTGTGAAAGAAAAGAGAACAACAGACTGTGTAGCGTCAAAAGTTTTGTGATATCACTGAAAGAGCAAGAGATGAAGAAAATAATTAAGAATTAATGGAGATGGCCCCCATTGGCAGCCACATTCAGAGAGTCCGGTTTGATCATATGCTCGTTCAGTCCCAGCCCAGCTGGATTTGGTGAGCTCCCATTAGTTCAGGCACACGGGAGGGGACTGGGAGAAGGGGAGGAAATGTAATTTTTTTTGAATAAAAAAATAAAAGAATATGAAAAAAAAGAATTAATGGAGAAATTATGCTCAGATAGCTGAAGTCCAATAATAGAGCTATGGCTGTAGTAAGATTTGTCTAGTGTTTTTGCTTATTTTCTCATTTCCTGAATCCAGTTTTACAAAGGACCATTTAGTAAATGATTATTTCCATGTTATAGGCAAAATAACTTCAGTTATTAAAAGTGTTCTTATTTTGTATATTTCCCTGTGATTAAAAAACAAACAAACAAACAACAAACAAAACACTCTGGCCAAAAGCACCTTAGAATGAGGAAAGGTTTATGTCAGCCTATGGGTTACAATCTATCAATGAAAGAAGTCAGGCAGGAACCTAAGGAACGCTGCTTTCTGGTTTGCTCACTCCCACATGGTTAGCTAATTTTCTTATGCGATCCAGGACCACCTGCCCAGGAAACAGTTTTACCAATAGTGGGCTGGATTTTCTATATCAATTAACACTCAAAAAAAAAAAATCCCTGCCATACATGCACTAATCTAATCTGGGAAATCCCACAATTGTGATTCATTTCTTAAATGGCTTTAGGCTGTGTCAGGTTAACACATAAAGGTAGCTAGGACAAAAATGTTACTATCTTGAAGATAATCTCATAAATCATAATTGTCAGACTCAAAAGGTAACTATTTTATGACTTTAAATTCTGCAGGTTTTCTTGTAGGTGTCCTTACATGCCTAAAGGCTGCAAACGTGCCCCCACTGTGATAAGATCGCTGATTTCCCCTACTTGTAACATGCCATCTCCTTACTGGTTTCGATGGTCTTCCAGAAACTAAGAGAAATGCTGTAGGACCCTCCTGCACAAGGTGACTGATGAAGGAGGCAGCTCAGGTGACCAAGTGATCTTCCAATTCAGTGCTTTCCAAACTTTATTTGAAAGTAAAAATTGTTATGATCATGGTGGGGAGCATTATGGTATCCAGACAGACATGGTGGTGGAGTGGCAGCTGAGAGTCCTATATCTTGAGGGCAACAGGAAGTCTATTGAGACATTGAGTGGCATCCTGCACATAGGAAACCTCACACCTCAAACCCCCCCCACAGTGACACATTTCTTCTAACAAGGCCATATCAACTCCAACAAGTCACAGTTATTAGTAGTGCCACTCTCTATGAGATTATTGAGGCCACTTACATTCAAATTACCACAGTAACATGGACTTAGTGGTGCAAAAAGTGATTTATTCTTTGCATTTTGGGGGTTAGAAAATCTAAAATCTAGGAGTTAGCAGATCCAGTGCCAGATAATACTCTGCTTGCAGATTTGCAGAAAGCCATCTTCTTGTGTATGTTCTCACCTGATTGAGAATGAAGTGAGAAAAGAAACAAGCTTTCTCATGTTTCTTTAAAAAATAAAATAAAATGAGCCAAGTTCGTGATTTAATTCTCATGATCCATTTGTGGATTAAAGTCCTACCCCAAATGATATCCCATTGAAGACTTGGGTTTCAATATGTGAACTTTGAAATTACACATCATGCAAACCATAACAAGCATGGGTTAAGACATGTTTACCTTTTCATTAGTGAACACTGGTACAAACCGACTATGTTGTACTAACTTATCATTGTATTTTAGTGTGATTATGGGATGGAGAGATGGCTTAGCAGTTAAGAGCACTGTCTGCTCTTCCAAAGGTCCTGAGTTCAATTCTCTGAAACTACATGATGGCTCACAACCATCTATAATTAGATCTGGTTCCCTCTTAAGAAAGCAACCTGGTCAGTTGTTGACAGAGGTTTCTGTCACGTCCAGTCCCTCAGATGTTTAGTCCCAAAGAAACACACAGAAGCATACATTAATTATAAACTACTTGGCCTATTATCTCAGGCTTCTAATAACTCTTATATCTTACATTAACCCATAATTCTTGTCTGTGTTAGCCATGTGGCTTGTTACCTTTTATCAGTGAGGCATTCTCATCTTGTGTCCTCTGTGTCTGGGTTACAACTGCAGACTGAGCCTTCCCTTTTCCCAGAATTCTCCTTTTCTGGTTGTCCTGCCTAATTTTCCTGTCTGAATACTGGACAATCAGTATTTTATTAAACCAACCTTTACAGGGTACAAGACTATTGTCCCACAGCACTCCCCACACCTTTATTTCAAAACAAGAACTCTGAATCTGATCTTGTTTGTTTAGCTTTTTTCCTGACCATTATCCATAACAACTGTAACGAACACTCTAAACAAAGACAATTATCCATAATCCATTTTTGGGGAATGTGAATGTAATTTTATAGGCTACTTTCTGCTGATTGAGGGTGCTGACAATATTGTGGGGAACTAAAGACAATTTAGGATTATGGTCAAGTCTTGACTGGAATATTCTGTGAGACTTGATCATCTCAACCACCAGTCTTGAGTCTGTTCTGGATATAGAACTCAGAGAAAATTCCAACAGAGGTCCTCTGAAATGCTGGACCATCTGGACCATCCACTCCCATTGGAGATTTTTTAGAGGGTCTTAGTCCATCAAACCACATTAGTTTGGAAGGAATCCATAGGTTTTCATCTTCTGTGAAAATAAAAGCAGAACCTCTTTTCCAAAGCAACATAATATCCTTAGACCCAAATTTTGAAGTTAAGATACCTAAAAAATATATAGGTTGGTTTAGCTTATCAGCCCATACAATGAAATGTCTTTGTTCTTAGCTCATTTACAGTCAAAAAAATCAAAGAAAACACAATAATATACATAATCCAGACTCTCTGTGTATATTCCATCTTTACATGGTTTAGCTTTCTTTTTACTTCTTTAATCTATGACTGTCTGTACTCTGTCTCTTTAAAGACTTTGTTTTATATTTTTAAAACCACTTGCTTCTCTTCATAACTGTCCTTATTCTTTTTCATCTCTCTCTCAGTCCTATGTACATTTATCCAACACTGTGACCCATTCAGAGGACTTTTTCATCTGAATCTGTCTTTATTGCATATCTGTAGTTATTTTCTGACCAGGAGTGCTTTTAAAATGGTAAGCAGCTTGGTCTCAGCAGTCCTGGATGCTGGCTCCACCTCTCTCAGACTTTCAATATGGTAGCGGTAGTTCAACCACTCTGGGGATGCAGGTGGGAACCACCTCAACTCTGAGTGTGCAGCAATACACTCTTTTGATCTGAGGAAAAGTTAAATCTGCCATGCTGTGCACGGCATGGCCTGGAAATTCCACTGCCTGCCCAGGCCTGGGAGGAGGGGAGGCAGAATGCTGAGCTATGAGCATGGTCTCAGCTACTTTTCTCCTGACCCTGAATGGGCACATAAGCATCCAGACGCAAAGTGGGTGGCAGGCATCAAACAAGACAGAGCTGTTCCTGTAACTAGCATGAACCAAGAATCCTTCCCTTAAAGAAACTGCACAGTTCTTATCACTAAAGCTGAGTCAGGAAACCTCTTAAAGGACCCACATCTCTGCTTGCTGCCAGCAAAGAGAGCAAGAAGATGCTTTAAACTCTGGTGTGTGTGTGTGTGTGTGTGTGTGTGTGTGTGTGTGTGTGTGTCTAGAATTCTTTTCCAATCTTTCTCAGCTTTTACGTGGATGTAGGCAGCCCCACATTGGCGTGTCAATTGTTGACAGAGGTTTCTGTCTGCCCAGTCCTGTAGCTGTTCAGTCCCAAAGAAACACACTGCTTTAATTATAAACTGGTTGGCCTATTAGTCAGTTGTCCTCATCAACTTAGACTATGAAACCCAATATGGACAAGTTCAATATAACAGTCATTTACAGGCTGCCCATGCACACTTCAGCATTGCCAGGGCATAAATTTAATTTAATTCATTTCAAGATTAAAATAGTGAATGGAAAGATACCTAATATTTAATATTTCCAATATTAACCTCTTTGATAGGCATATAGACCTATTATGGTCTATATTAAGGCTGATTATTTTGTTTTAATAAATAAAATGTTCTGGAAAAAACAGATGTTTACATACAATGTGATAAATGTTGGTAAAGACGCTAGCATGCTGTACATCAGAAAGCATACCACTTGAGTAGAGATATATGGCCCTAGAGTACTGATGCTTTAGTTGAAGTTATCTGGGAATCCTTCTCTGCATTTACCAACCTATACCTTCAGGAAAATAATTTCACAGGTCTTTGATATGGCCATTTGTTTCCTTTTGAGACTATTGCTATCCTCCTGTTACTGATGTTTATGCCTCAAATCCTTCTTTTAATAGATGGAGTAGAAATTTCAGTAGACAAATAACTGAAAATCTCGACTGGGAAGCTGTCTAGAAAGCCAGATGGGCCAGACATAGGAATCTCTGCTGTTGATCACTGTGTTCTCTGATGAGGATTTATGGAGCATGGATGGAAGGGATTCAATGTATAGGCAGCAAGTGAGAACATATGTGAGTGAAATTACAGCATATGTGGATTACAGAAGTTGTCAGAGAAGGAAGTGGTGATAACATAACAATTTAGAAAAATATAAAGGGTCTAGGGGACAAATAAATCATGGTAATATAATTTAGTTAGGTTAGCTTTACTAACACACGGTAACAAGAACAAAGTGCATGGCAGCGATGGCAGCAGATACTAATAGCTGACTTTCTTCAGTATTTACCATGTATCACAGACTATTCCAATGGTTCACTTGAAAAATGCCTCAGCTAATCTTAAAACAATTAGCACAACTGTCCCCATTTTATAAGTAATAAACTGGGACCAAAAAAAAAAGTTGAAATGTTTAGCTAAGACCAAACAGCTTTGTACTTTGTCTCAAGTGTTCCTACCTTGGCCTTGATCAGGTAAAATTTCAGGATCCATATGATTCCCAACTTCTGGCTCTCCAAAGACCTCCCTTCTGAAGTTCAAGGACAATTACAGTTTACCAAAAAGTAGGCTAGGATCCTGAAAAACCTGAGTTCCAGAAGCACACCCAAAAGAATGTAGGACAATTTCCATCAGATTCCTAAAACACAACCAGTCTTTGCAAATTCAAAACCAAGCAGCTCCATGTCTTCCATAAATTATAGTGATTAAATTTAATCGAGGGTAATGACTACATAATCCCAGACATGGTTCATTTTTTTTTGGAATGTTTAGAGTCTTGTAAAGGAGTATATTTGAATCCCATAGGGATTGCTACCCATGCCCCGGATGCTGCTCAAAACTTTAAACAGGTCTGTTCGGGGTTACTATATCCAAGGTCAGAATGCAAATCTTGTCTCACACAGGTAGTAAGCATTGGAAATTTGCAAAGCCATTTTTCTGTTTTCACCTTGCCAACCTTGTTTGAGAAGTAGTCTAAATAGTCTGTGTAAATATGGTACTGTCTTTCCCTCTAAACATAGATCCCTCTTCAAACAAACAGAAATCTCCAATGGAAATAGTTGTAATGATACGTGAGATGATAAGGTAATGCACATCTGTATGGAGGAGTGAAGATTGATTGGGTCTCACTGTAGGAAAAGAACAAGGTTATTTATCGATTAGATGCTTTATGGCATCTTTCTTCTGAAAGGTTCAACTTACATGCACTTGGGATAAGTTTGTCCAAGGGATGTAATTTATGGGAGGTGAGGGAAGCAGGTGAGGGAAACAGTAAAATAAAAAAAAAATCATTAGAAAATATACAACTCCCTGAAAGAACAAGTGTAGGAAATCTCCCACATTGGAGAATATACCATGGATGAATTTGGATAAAAACAGGAGGAGGAAATGAAGTTCAAGATTCACACACAAAGAGGAAATGGGGTGGGGCAAAGAGGGAGAGAAAAAGGGAGGTAAGGATGAAGGGATAAAGAGAGGGAAAGAGAGGAAGAGAAAGGGAGGGGGAGAGAGAGTATGTATGTATGTCAGATTCAGAATACCTTAAGATGATCTGAATAATTGACAGAAATATTCTTATATAAAACAGTAAAAGCACATGGAGTTTTCTGACCACAAAGTGATTCTGCCAGGAAGAACTAATAAAGGCAAGAAGGTTCGGCAGGTAAAGATGCTTGCTGCCCAGCCATCCCTGGGATCCACATGGTGGAAAGAGAGAACTGAATTCTGCAATCAAGTTGTCCATTAACCTCTACACATGCTCTGTGGCAGAAACCTGCATGTCATATGTTTACACATAGTGAGTTAAATAACAGAAAGAAGTCCTGGATTCCTGACTCCATATTTCTGTTTTCTCTTCTCCGGCACGTAGGACTGTCTTTATAGCAAAGAGAGAGAGAAACAGAGAGAGAGAGAGAAGCAGGGTTCTGATCAGCACCCCCCTTGTGCATCCACATCTGTGAAGATTTGTTCATTCTGGCTCTTCATGCTTTAGAAGTGTGATCTTGATTGTTATTTGCACTCTACAGCTACATCACACTTGATTTTTGCAGTATAACCTTCCTGAAGAAATGGGCAGAATATTGTTAATGAGTTTAAATGGGAATGAGGGGAAAGAAAAAGACTGGGGAAGTGGAAGGAAAAAAAATAGCAGGTCAAAATAGTATTCCTCAATTCATGAGCACCACCTCAACATGAAGGGTAATGAAAGAGGAAACTGCCCGAATGATGGAATAAGCAAAAAGCTAAAGGACTGAGGAAGGAAACACTGGCTTTAATTGAGAGATATTTTTTTCTTTTTCAAGAATACACTGAAAGACAAATACCTCAAAATAGACATAAACTCTCAAGGGTGTATTAATCTTCCCATGCAAAGTGAACAAATCATCTATGGTAATCATGCCACTCAGTGCCTAGTAATATATTTAAGGCACTGCAATGTTATTCTTCAATTAAAATGACTTGGCTACTGCAATGCAAAATGATTCATCATTTTTTATCTCATTTTTGTTAGAGAGAGTACAGTCTTCATGCTGTCCTTTGATAATTATAACCTACATCTACACCAGACACAAAATGAACTAAAAACCAGTTATCGAGGTGTCAATGGGTTCAAATGAAAAAGGATACAGAAATTTACATTTGAACTGCAAATCACTATAAACTTATTAGGTATAATTATGTGTTTCTTTGCAGCATTTCCTTAATGTATAGCTATTACATGCCAGCTAGCATTTTGCCTCATCTACTGCCCCTGTGGACTTTCTTACCCCACCTGGAATCCTTGTCTGTTCTGTCTACTGTCACAAGATGCGTCCTTTCTCCTTGATTCAAGCCTGTCATGGCCATCACTTCCCTCTGCCCACATGACAGCTCCATCTCTCTGCTGCTGATTGGCTGCTGTTACAGGTGATGGAGGCTGATGCAGATGGACTCCAGCGATTCTCATGAGTATTTTATGTGCATCTGCTGATTTACAGCCAGTTCAGCATTCCTTTAAATGGTCATAAATTGGATTGATGTTATAAATCATATCTAAAGAAAGTGCCTGAATCCCAGCTCAGGCAGCTATGCTAATGCCTGCGAAAATAACAAAGAAACATCCTTATTCAAGCTCAGCTCTCCAGCATTAAAAGGCCAAATTGTAAGAAGCTGTCAGTTACTGAGAGGGGAAAAGGTAAAGGGGGGACAAAGGTCTTTGTAAAGATTATTAATAACATAGCCAGGAAGAAAGTATAGACGTGTGCCCATGAGAGTGAACAGTGGAGAGATGAGGGGCCACTGAAAGAGTGATAAAAGAGTGTGGGATATGGAGAAGATAAATGCAAATGAAATATACTGTATGGCAATGGATTATATCAGTGCTTGATATATGGGATTGAGTATCACATTGTTGAGCTTGCAGCCATTAATGTGATATAGTGGCTGTGATATGCCAGTTGACAGCAGTCCTGGTGCAGGGAAAATAAAGAACATGCTACAGTCTTTCAAAACAAAGGATCAAAGAAAAGACAGGAAATTACAGCACTACAAGTTTATAAAACCCAAACTGTATGAGATAATTATGGATTCTGATAGCCTCATTATTCTTTATCAGGGCTCCAATCTCAGAAGGAAGGAAGGCACTCCTAACAGGGGCTACCTATCCTACCCTGTACATGGGTTAGCATGGGGACTTTCTAGACCATCAAGGTTAGCACAAGTGACCAGAGTGGATGCACTTCCCCTGGATATTTTAATAAGGGAGTGCGGCACCCCAAGACTTCCTCAACATAGGGCTGTAGACAGACCTCTGTATTCCTCTTTAGGGTTCCTAGAAATGAAAGTTACTCTTGTCTCATTCATTAATTCAGCACTCCTTTGCTGAAAACATCTTTGGATCAGTGACTAACTTTTTGGACCATTTTAATGGAATGCTTTCCCACAGGAACTTGTCTAGGGTTTAAAGAGCCATGGTCTACTAAGCTTTCTCAGATGCTTCTCTTTCCCCAGCAGTGGGTTCCAGGTCCCTTGAGTTTGTTAACCTGTTCTTGTCACCTGTTTGTGCTCTGTCATGTAACATATGTTGTTGGTACTGAGATTTCTCCCAATTGATTCTTCTTCTTTTTTGGCTCATTGGATCTTAAGTTTCTACTCAGATTTTAACCTTAGTTATCTACAATGTCTGAGAGCTAGTATGAAAGACAATGTCCTCCTAAACACTCTTAATCCCTGGCCCATCACCACCATCCGAAGCTAGCATCTTTCTAGACATCTATCCTTCCATTCAGTCAAAACTGAGTATTCTGACATTTATTTGTTGTTTTTCATTTTCTTTTAAAAAAATGAATACATACAGTACCTCATTTCATTGGGTGTTCTTGCCTCACCTCGGGGCTTTCCATCCAGCTTACTCTGTGAGCTTTCTCTGCTCAATATCATCCACTTCTCCAAGGATGCAGTTGCTCCTCCAATGGCAAATTTTTTGAAATCCCCCATCCCATCTCTCCGAAATCCAATTCTGATTTTCATGAGAACTGAAACACATGATGATCTGGACAATTTTACTTTAGTTCGAAGAGGAAAATCCCATTCTTCTGAATTAATCTCCTATTTTGATTTAGACAATGACCATTTTCCCAGTCATTCAAATAAAAACACCTGTGTCATCTTTAACTTTTCCCCCTCTAGACATACTATCTACATGGCCACATAGGAACATTCTTCCAGCCCTAATTATTGTCTTTGAAGTCTGATAAAAATCTACAGCCTGACAACCACAAAACTCAATTCCTTCTTTCCATAGCACTCTCTCTCTCTCTCTCTCTCTCTCTCTCTCTCTCTCTCTCTCTCTCTCTCTCTCTCTGTGTGTGTGTGTGTGTGTGTGTGTGTGTGTGTGTGTGTATGTGTGTGTCTTTCTCTGCTTCCAGTGGTCACAGCTAAATAGCTTGTTTTGACAACATTATGATGTGATGTTCTAAAGCAGGTCCCAGAGCAATAGATCATGGAATCTATAAAACTATGAACTAAAATAAACCTTTCTCTTATAAATGTATTGCCTTTGGTATTTGTTAGAGTTTTAGAAGGATAGCTGGCATGGTACTCATCTCCCCATTTCTAAACCTCTATTACATTCATAATGGTTGCTGTGAATTCTAAAGTATGTAACTTATGATGCCACCCTCTACTTATGAATCTCTTCCTTTATTGCATTCATAGAAAATTTAAAAGATGCACTTGTGTTTACTTATTTGGAAGTGAAAGATCATACCACATAGCTGGCATTTTAAATGGCACCAGCATACTTGTTAACATCACCTAAATGCACATGCTCTCAACATAACTCATTTGGATCTAAGCAGCCAGGAATCTTGCCAGTTCTTGAACACCACTTCCAGTGTTAACTCGATCAATCAAGGCAGCTTACAAAGGAGACAGACTGCTCATAGAAATTCCAGAAGAAATCTATTCTCTACCTCATCAACACCACCCATGGAGACTGCCAGACAATTTGACCATGTCTTTTAGAAAGACACACATTCGTATGATCATCCTTTGTCACTGCCTAGCATGCTGGCAACCTCAAGGTTATCCATACGGACACCCTCTACCTCAGTTCAGATGCTGAAGTGGGAACTCTCACATGCCAATAGTTCTCAAACACAACCTGACATGAGGATCAATGTAGAGCTTCCCAAAGCAACGGTTCTCAACCTTCCTCATGCTATAACCTTTTAATACAGTTCCTCATGTTGTGGTGAACTCCAACATTAAATTATGTTCATTACTACTTCCTAATTGTTAATTTGCTACTGTTATGAATCATTATGTAAATGTCTGTGGTTTTTGATAGTCTTAGACAATCCTTGTGTCTTTTGAGCTTTGTGTCTTTTGAGCCTTGTGTCTTTTGAGCCAAAAGGGTTGAGACCCTCATGTTGAGAACTGCTGCCCTGAAAGATAGTTTCTCTATTCACACCCTGAGAAAACACAACCTGAAAATTTCATACGAGGCTCAAATAACTGTACTGGAAACAAGTTCTCCCAAACAATCGGGAGCCTTGGCCAAGTATGGAAATCAACAGTTTGCTTTAGCTGGACCTTCTTAATCAACAACCTCTCTCATTGGAGCATAGAAATTCTGAACGATAACACAATGTTAGCTTAGGTGGTAGTGGGGTCATGAAGGATGTACAAATGAAGCCACCACCACCTTCTCAGATTCCACAGAAAACAGTGTTTGCTTTTGAGGCTGATAAATAAAAGATAGCCTTTCCCTTCTGGCTTTATGATATGGAAACATTGTTAATGAGACATTTGTAAATGTGCCACACAGTCATGATCCTTCAATTTTAAAACCTAAGCTCCAAGCTTCTGTGCATTCTGTCTAACACAGACGCCAGAGTCACTAATGTGGGCACTTGACATTTCCAGAGGATCATATTTACATTTCTCACAAATTAAGCTAATGCCATTTAAAACCAGTGCAAATCTCACAATATATTTCTCAGGTTTTCTGCTTTCAGTGGCTGCCAGTTCTAACCATTTATATAACCTCGCTGTTTATTCTAAATGTTAATTCTAATGGCTAGCCTAGCAGCAGACATGGCCATCAAGGTGGCTGCTAATGAGAATCGTATGTGCCCAGGCTGTCACTATGGGTTGGTAGAAAACCTTGTCTAGGTGGCCTCCAATGACCACCATGGACTCGTGTTCCCCCCTGGTTATAATCATTTGCTTTGGTATGTATTTCATCTCCAATAGTGTGACTTTGGGTGGCACTGCGAGTTCAGTGCTACAGTGACTTTCCTACGTGTAAGCTGACTTTTCTGTAACTGACTGAATTTTAGTAATTTATAATGGCCAGCTTTCCTCCATCAGACCTCCAGGACCTAAGGTTGGACTCTCTTGTTAAAATAAAAATAAGTCCTTTATTTCTGTCTCTTGATAATGATGGTGCCAGGTCCTGTATAGCTGTGGGAGAGTGGAACAGCAAGGGAAAATTAAAGGAATGCAGCCAGGGCACCAGCTGATGAAGCAAGGAGCGAGACAGTTGTGAAGCTAAGCAAGGAAGGCAATGCAGCCAGGGAGGGCTAAGGAAGGCAGGCAGCGAGGGCTCTGTGAAAGAGACAGCCACCTACTGTGTCTTGCCTGGACTGACTGAAGGGTCCTTGCAGGAAGAGGAGGAGGCTATATTCTGTAAGACCCCATCCAGGAGCTCACCTAAGGAGAGAATGTAGCAAAGAACGGGTGGCCTCTGAGGACCAGCAGTGCAGACCAGTGGAAGGTGGCAAAGGGACAAAGCCTACAACAATGAGAAAGAGAGAAAGAAAAACCAGCTCAGCACACTAAGCCCAGAACTTTTCTATTCTTCTCAATTCAGAACCACAACCTTTCCAGTAAGTGGAAATTGAACTGGAGAATAAAGAAAAAGGCAAAAGACTGATGGGAAAGAATAAGGAAACATCAGGAAAGTGAAGTAGGAAAGAAAAGCTCAGGTTATGACCATGTTTTGCTCCATTGTTGTTGTGAGCCATTCAGGCAGTAGGAAGCATAAATGGCAGGCACTGGGTTCTGCTTCTGGGCATTGGCTTGTCACCCATGACAACAGAAGGCTTCCAACTGAGAGAAGCCTTTTCCCAGAAGTCTCAAAGGAAGACACAGCCCTGACCCTGTGGGGTGTTCTTAGCTATTGTGTCTGCATGGCATCAATACAGTATACTTCATCATTTCCAGT
The DNA here is from genome assembly GCA_004026605.1 of Ondatra zibethicus. Taxonomy (NCBI): domain Eukaryota; kingdom Metazoa; phylum Chordata; class Mammalia; order Rodentia; family Cricetidae; genus Ondatra; species Ondatra zibethicus. The sequence continues at coordinate 5,430 of PVIU01000747.1, read as the reverse complement.
AATTCTGAAGGAGATAGTAGCTTCACAGTACCCCAGGAGGAGTGTGTGCTCACGGAATGGGAATGAGAATGTTTGTACCTGTACCAATATGGGGCTATCGTCTCTTTCTCTCTCTCTCTCTGACTGTGACTCTCTCTGTGTCTCTGTTTCTCTCTCCTTGACAATATGTGTGCTTTTGATATACTCACCTTACTGTATAGGTTCACCTGTTATCTCTGCAATGATTTTAAATACATTCTTTTATTTCCAAAGGATTAGCAATGTTGACAATAAATTATATACTCACCCTAAATTGAAGATAATAAACCATTGCAATTAAACAAGACACATTAACAAAAGACCTTATTAACATCACTTGCTAGAGTATAATTCAAACCTCTTCCTTGAAATACCTACGTATACTATTAGCCTCTTTTCTAGTTTCATTCTATTGCTATGGTAAAACATGCTGGTCACAAGCAGCTTAGGGGAAGGAAATGTTTATGTGGCTCACGCTTACACTTCACAGTCCATTGCTGGGGCAAGGCAAGGTAGGAACCCATAGCAGGAGCCAAGGCTCACTCTCTGGGTTGCTCATAGACTCAAGTTCATCTCACGTTGTGATACATCCCAGGAACACCTGTCTAGCAATGGCTCTGCCCATTGTGGCCTGGGCCCTCCAGCAGCAATAAATCAATAAATATCTAGGCAATCTCCCACAGCCCTGTGCAGAGGCCAATCTAATCTAGGCAAATTCTCAATCTAGGTTTTTCTTCGAAAGTCACTCTGGGGATGTTAAGTTGACAGTTAAAATTAGCAAGAACAGTTACTATTCATTTATTTAACAAATAAAACTGAACACTTACAATACATTTGGAGGTTTTTTTGTTTTGTTTTGTTTTGGGCACTGAATATACAGTATTCAAATAATCAATCAAGAGAACTATTCCCATGAAATATGAAATATAAGGAATCAACCTCACACATACACAGAGAGAGAGAGAGAGAGAGAAAGAGAAACACAGAGAGAGAGAGAGAGAGAGAGAGAGAGAGAGAGAGAGAGAGAGAGAGAAACAGAGAGAGACAGAGAGAGAGAAAGGCCCGGAGAGATGACTCATCAGTTAAGATCTTGTATTGGTCTTCTAGAGGACCAGATTTCAATTCCCAATACCTATGTCACATATCACATGGCTTCCAACTGCCTGTAGATCCAACTTCTAGAGGATCTGCAATTATTTGCATTGATAAACATATGCATACCTCAGCGCGTGCACACACGCATTTTTTAAAAATAAAATATGGTCATGATTTTTATTTCTCTTTTAAATCCTGGGTTTTTTAAATGTTTTTTGAGCTTACGTAGAGTTTCACTGTGTAGTCCAGGTTGCTCAGAAACTTGCAATCCCCTGTCTAGAATCATCTAAAAGACCCTATTCCTCACATCCTGATGTCCTCTATTCTTGTCCTGACCTCCAGTCTCACCAGCAGCCCTGGTGCCCCCTTCTCTTGAGTTCGTGTCTTTGTGGAACTGGCACCTCACCAGCCTTGCTCCCCCTCCATGCTGTCACACCTCAGCCACTTTGTTCTTCAATGCTCCCTTTTTTCTGTTTTGGAAACCTCTGCTTATCTATCAAGGTTCAACTCAATGTCATTTCATTTCAATGGCTTTCCCTCAGTCTTGAAGGCAGAATTAATCACCCTCTTATCTGGGTTCCCAAAGTGGTTTATAGAACATTTGTCTTAGCATGTATCAGACCTTGGTTGGGGTCCTGTGAGTATGTTCTTTCTCCCCTAGACTGGGAGTCCCTCAAAGCAAGAAACATTTCTAATTTTTCTTATTCATCCCTATATTACCTCTGTCAAGACTAGGCAAGTTGTATGACACATATTTGTTGAATTTGCCTAGAGATTTGACAAGAGCAATATGTTTAAAACACATGAGTGCTATAAGAAGCTTTGAAAGTACCTGTTATAAATGGGACTATGAGTTTAAAGTTGGAGTACGTTTTATGAAGGGCCAAAATATCAGATTTGGTGAATGCAAATTACAGGTAGTACCAAAGGGAAAAGGTGGAAAATATTTATTATATTGATAGTAAATGTAAATATTTAAGTTATGATGGAAGCAAATGTCACTTTGTTCCTATAAACACCCCTGGTGGTAGAGACATGTAATGTCTGAAATATCGTAAATCTTACATACAAAGAAGAATCTGTATCGCCCCTGAAGAAAACTTAGGTACCAAGTTTAAAACTGCAAGGTCAGTCATGTAGTCTCCCGTCAAGTGAAAGTGGACGATGTGTAAGACAGCATGGATTTGTTACTTTCCAGTCAATACTCTCCAAGCTAGCTGGATGATATACAAAGTCATTATCTCAGCTATAATATTACACAAATCTCTCTCCCTTCCTAGAAAAGTCCCGACAAAAGCAAAGATTACAAAAGACAAAAAAATCATGTAGGGAAAGAGCAATGAGTGTACTTGTTGGATTTGAAAGTTCAAAGGCTTTTTGAAGACACAATATGATTTTAATTTCTGTGTTTGAAAAACAGACACAGGAGAGAATCATTGCAAAAGGAGATGGTGTTCTTCCCAGACTCTGAAGATCTCCATGGCTTGGCTGTGACATTAGACTGCCTGCTCTAAATAAAATCTGTCTATTTTATGATAGAAGTAGCAGGTAGAATCAACAAAAGATGCAAATCTAATACCAAATTAATGTTGGTATCTTCCTATCTACCTACATAAGTCACAGATTTCTGGAGACCTGTGAGGGAAGTCAATAAATAGTATCATTTTGTATGTCCTTTAATTTTACACAAGTGAATTCACACTATAACTGTCTGTGATTTATTTATCCCAGCTCTCTATTTTGTCCCATATGCTCATTTTGATGCAACATTTTTCAGACCAACTATCTCACTAGATCACAAACTCTGGTTAAATTTTTGTGAACTGGGGTATACATAAAAATTTATGTCAGTGCCGAATGCATACTTCATACTCGGTAAAGATTAGTTACTATTCATTTCTGTCATCACTATCATTCAACTAAATGAACATGCAATTTATGTATAATCTTCACTTTGATTGACTGTTAAATAGTATTCAATGTTTTATTTGCAAAATTTTTCTAATACAGATCCTTTAATATGCATTTCTGTATATATTCATGAGAACATCTTTGCCTGGAAGTGAATCACTGGGTTGATAAATGAGGTAATGACTCTTGACCAGTCATTTCTGTTTCTCTGTGAACTGCTCACTCCCATATTTATTTAACCAATAGGATATTGTTGCAAAAGGATTCTCTCGGTCTTTCATATTTCTATGCATCTTACAAACAAGGCACTAGTTGCGGCTACTTTTCTATGCTTATATTGTAGAGGTCCATAGCAGCCAAAGATAATGACTATCTGCAGAATAAATAATACATTTGCTTAACATCTTCTTTAATAGGGATAAGGCATACTTTGGGGGCAAAAGTCAGACTTATTTGCAGTATATCAGGAAGGGTCATGAGACCAATGAGGTCATTCACCCCTGTGGTCCCAACATCGGGGAAGTTGAATCATGGAGATTGCCACACATCAGAGCAATACTGACTACATTGTAGAAAACAACAACAAAAACAGAAAAAAAGCGAAGAAAAAAATAAGTCATGTTCTATGAAATCAGTATTGTTCATCTGTGTATTTAAGGCCTTGAAGTATGTGGTCTATAGGAACGTATTTGATTTTTTCCAATTGACTAATTGATATGAACAATATAATTCTTCCTCTAGAAGCCATATTTTTATTTTTGTACATCATTTTGAGAATAGGGCCTCTCTTATTATGTTAATTGGAGTATGAACTATCATCACGCTCTTTCCCCTTCATAAGAAGTGCTCCAGCGTTTTGTTTTGCACCTGCTCCCATAGGTTGTGATGGAGACATCTTATAAAGGTGCGGAAGCTGCTCTAAAAGCTATCCTGTGAATGGCTATTATGACGCTGAATGCTTTTCCCTGAATCTGTTGAAGAAATAACATTATAGTGTTAATTTGCATAGTCCTAAATGACTAATTATGCTAAGCCTCCTTGTGCATTGCTTTTCTATCCCAGTCTTTTCTTCTGGAAGTATGTACTGAATGCTTTGCCCATTTTGGTTTTGTCTTAATTCCATCAGTGCTAGCCTTAAGAAGCTGAGCTTCCGTGTCTGAGAAACACTTTATAATCATTCAGCTTTGCTTGTTCCCTGAAGTACATTGAAAAGTCTACTCTTTAACTAGTTTTTGAATAGTATTTTATTAATTCTTTAAGCACTTCATAAGTTTTGTATTTTGGTGATATTCACCACCTCCAACTTATGCAATATTCACCCTCTGCACCCTTTCCTACCTATCCACTGAACTTACAGTTTCCTTCTCCACTGCCACGTTTTGTAAACTAGTCCGGCCCAACTTATGTTGTCCAACTGCTCTTAGGAGTGGCGCATGCTCTGGAGTGTGGTTAACCTCCCAGTAGTCATGACACTCAAGAATGCTGACTCCACCTCCATCAGCAGCTTTAAATGTCTATTTAAATTTTACTTATAAAAATATGAGTCATAATTTCACTGAAAGCTTAGTAAATATTCAGTTGTGTTTGAGCCAAAGTTGTTAATTTTCTTTCTTAAACATAATAATTTTATTAGTTCTTCGATAAAATTTTACAACATATTTTATCACATTTGCCCTGAATTCCCCCTCCTAATTCTAAAATGATCCATCTCCTACTTCTCTACTCTCTCTGAATGTCCAGTCTTCTTTAAAAAATAATATATTGTGTCCATGTAGTCATTCTTGTGTGCCTGGAACGTGGTCAGCCTATGCGGCCACACCCTTAAAGAATACTGGCTTTCCCCTCCCAAGAAACACTCAACCATGAATAACTACTCAGTGGATGAGAACTTATGAGCCCCTTCTCAATCCATGTTAGAATGATGACTGGCCTGATCTTTTGCAGATCAGGATCAAGACGCTGTGGTTTCATAAGACAATGGTCCTGTCATATCTAGAAGATGCTGTTTCCAGCTGGTTCTACCTGACAATCTTTAGGCCCCCTTTTCTGTGATGGTCACTGAACCTCCACAGGTGTATGTAGACCTTGTGCCTGAGCACTCCACCAGTATTTATCTGTACTTGGAACATTTGTTTCTTTGATAAACATATTCATTGCACAAAAAATAAACAAACACACACAATACTCGGATGAGATCTGAGAGCTGAACTTCGTATGAATTTAGAGAGCATTTTGATGCTATGTCCATTTAGAAAAATAATAGTAGGAGATTCACTTCTGGAGCCAGTAAACTTGCCTACCAGGAGTTCTTCACTAGATTTACAGAACCGGACATGAATTCCCTCCTATGTTGCAGACTTCAAATCCAATTAAAAAGCAGTTGGTTTCAGACAAGCCCGGAACTCA